>QJNU01000087.1:0-170065 GCA_004154915.1 Monosporascus ibericus
CCAAAAACGCTTGCGTATATAGGTTGGGAATTCTGCTGGTAATCGTTTTCTTATCGGTCGGCTTTAGTTCTTGCGAAATGGGGGCAATATTAGCTGGGACGTGTTGGGGGATAGTCGGTCGCAGGCGGGTTAAGAGGAAAGAATGGCAATATAGCGTCCGCAACAAACCTTGATATAATGCGTGCACTTGTTACAGAGCTGTAAATATGGTCAGCGAAAAAGAATACAGTTAATTTGGATTAATTGAATATGTTGTGGTTGAGTTATTTGGGTTAGTTTTTAAAGGGTGCCAAAAAGTGTACAGCTCGCTCGTGTGTACAGCTCGCATGTGTAAAACGTTAGTAAATATTATCTAATAATCCGTATACCGATTTAAGCGGCCAGTAAACAATAATTATTTTATTTTACTTTCTTTATTTAGATTTTTACCATTCTTTTTTTTACTTTTCATGAACAAAATACCGGAAATTAAAAATAAACAAAGATTAAAACACAGGTTTAATATTAACAAAATACATATTAATATTAAATATTGATTTCATTTTAAAGCTAATTTTATTCGCCTTAATATTATTCGTTTTTCTAGCGAATTATGTTGTTTTAGTTTATAACTTATTTAAATTAAATAATAAGCATATATTTTTTAAATTATATTTTAATTTATATTTAACATTAACATATATATTGTTTATTAAACTATGATAATGCATTAATTATTTTTATAATTTTAACTTTGCTTTTATATAGGAAAGATTTAACTGTATTTAATTTTGAAATTACCGTATTATCCGTATTCTTAATGAAGAATTTATTAACGGCTTTAATTTAAAAACTATCATTTTCCTTCGTAATTTACTGCTTGGTATATTATATTAAACCTTGCAGAAAGTATTTATATTAATATACGACCTATTCGTTAATAAATCGTTTCGATTTAAATAACGTTAATTATCTATATTAAAAATAAACGAAACTACGATTTCGTAATTAATTAGGGCCTTAGTTTAAGAGAAGAGTTTAAAAATAAGAATAGAAGAATATTAAGTTATTAAAGAATTAACCTAAATATTTAATCTTTAAGAAAGGCGGGATAATACTATAGATAATTTAAAAAACCAAGAAAACATTTAGAATTTATAGGATACGGTTGTTAATTACTAAGTGAAATAATTTAAAAGGTTCCTATAAAACTTAATGATAAAATTATAAGTAAACTTTGTATTAAGTTTAAAACATAAAAAAATAAGAACGATGCAGTTATTTGTAAATTAAAAGTAGAGTATTATTTAATATTAGCTAAGAACTTACCTTTATAAAGTAAAGTATTTTTAATATAAATAAGGATTTTTAAAGGTTTTTTTAATAGAAATATAACTTTAAAGACCGTAATAAGATTTATTCATATTAGGGACAATAAATAGAAACTATAAAGAAATCTATAACGATAGCGTAAAGTTCGTTTTGAAATCACGAGAAATTAAAATAAAATAAATAGATAACAATGGAATTGTGAATAATTTAAATTCTATATTGTTTAAAACCCTTTCGACGCATAAAAACAGCTTTCGACATTTAACTAATCATTTAAAATTTTAATTACGTATCGATGATCAAAATGAATATTAACACAATTATTATTAAACCTGGCGTTATTTTCGAAAAAGCTATAAACGTTATTATAGAATTTAAGATATTTTAAAAATAACGACGAAAAACAATAACGTTAAAATAATAACTTTTCAAAATTATTAACTGGGTTTAAATATTGATTAAACTTTTAAGTTAAAAAACTCGTTAAATATTTATCAACGGTATTAAAAATATGAAATCTGTAGAAGTAATTAATAAGATTATGAGTATGATATCGTTTTTTAAAAACGGCTTTATTTAGTTAAAGTAAATATAGAACCTATTAATAAAATATGAATATTATAGTAGGAACTGGAAGAAAATAAAAATTAAATAAAACATTAAGCTGTTTAAACTAAATTAAAAGTTTAAAAGCGGCGGGTTTGTCCTTATTACATAACTACTTTTATAGTCTTTAATAATATAAATATTAATATTTTTTATATTTCCGTTAAACTCGATTTCTATTTAATATTTACAGTCCGGTATTAACTGATAATAAGGTGTAAGAATTTATTCGTTTTCTGTAAATAAAAATATATTTTTAAAGTTTATTAAATATTTATTCTCTTCTCATAAGAGACGTAACTAAGTAAACATAATTAGATAAAATAATAATTTCCTACCTTAATTCCTGGGCTTTACTACACACATCCCTCTCGTAGCCGTAGGAACGATTAAGACTTTTATACGCAGTTAAGGTTTACCGCGCAAAGCTTAACATCTCCTGAGTCATATTGTCTGACCCTGTCGAACCGTGAAGCCAGCGGGTATAAGGTTCATCAGGGTTGAAGCTTGTTGGCAACCACGCACGTAAACCTTCTAAGCTGACATCAGTCAAGAAATTACGGGCTTAGAGGGGCCCAGCTGTCGGCGTCAGAGAAAGGCTCTATATGACTAAGGTATATAATATATCCTAACCGTAAAAACTATTAAACCAGTTATCGGATTCGAAGATAGTATGGACAGTATTTATCGTGGAAATTATATCGTGGAATTATTTTCTAAATATTTGGCTGAGCCTGGATATTATGGTCGAGGAAGGTTTAGCCTCTCCAAAAACGGTCGGAGACTAAAGAAAACAAGTTCCGACAAGAAGGCCCGGTTACGTAACGATTAATTGAGGTAGATATAATAATTAGGAGTAACCTAAAGGATTAACAATATTATTAATCATAGGGATAATAATAATTAACAAAGATCAGACGGAATTACTAAAAATTAACAAAAAGATATATACCTTCGTTATCTTATATAATTTAAATAAATTACTAGCTCATAATACAACTTAGATCCCCAAATTACCTTTAATAATAAACTATTATTAAACGTAATTATTATATACCTTATCACTTAATTCTTCATAATATTATTATTAACGTAAACCATATAATTAAATTTAAGAATTAATGAAACGTTTTAACCGTTATACGTTATAAGTTTTTATTTCGCAATATTATTAAACTTTAAGAAGTATCCAGTTTTCATTATGTTAACTTTTAAAAACCTATTACTTAATAACTTACCAAAAGCTTTAAAACGCTTCAAGGTAAAATTAAAAATGTTAGAAAAAACGAATAACTTGAAAACTAGCTCAAAGCAGAATCCGTTATGGCATGTAAGTAAAAGATTAAAGCTTTAAAATCTTTTAATAATATCGGAAACGTATAACCTTTCTTAACCTTAGCTAAATCCTATCTTCATTTTTATCGGATCTTTTTAATCGAAAAAGCCGACAAAATTATTATTACCGAAAAGCTTAGAAATAAACGTTTTAAAATAAATTAAACCCGTCTTACGAAACTATTTAAAGAACGTAAAGAATAACCGGAAAAAGACATTAACATACTGTTTAAAAATTATATCAGGTTCGAATAAAAGGTTCGAAATAGATTCGAAAACCTTAAGGAAAAAGGAAAGGCCGGATAAAATATTTTTTAAATTATTTAAAAAGCTTTAACGTTAAGGTATGCGGCGTTATTTAAGCAAATCTTATCGCGTACCGGTTAGACTAACGATAAAACTATAATAAAAATATTAACGAAATAATCAAAATGAATAATCAATAATACGAACGAAAAGTAAAAGAAAACTGAATATTATTTCTTTAAGCTCGGATATTCGAAAAGCGACTAATGAAAGTAAAAGGATTTATGCATTATAACTTACGGAACGGCATTGAAACTTATAAAATTAAACGCAATTTAACAACGCGACCTTCGCATGATTAAGTGCTATAATTGAAATAAGATGGGATATAAAGCTTATTAATATAAAAACTTCAAAGGTAACGATAAGATACCTATATACGAGTTTCTTAAAAGCCATCTCGAAATAACCAAGCTAATAATATTAAATTAATTAACACAATTACGGTTAAAGACGATTGTAGTTCACTTAAGGAAATATAATAAAGATTACGAAAGGTTAGAAAACTATCTTAAATAGTTACTTAAAAATGATAAGGTTTAACTATACAACTTATAATAACCTAATAACTAAAAGAATACGACGGATAAAAAGAGATTACCAAAATGAACTAGTTTTCCGTTTCTAATAAAAACGGCAATAATAGTACGAATTATTAGAATTACACATATAGATTAAAAATATGAGAGCTAAAACGAAGCGTTACTGCTAAAATAACCAGACTGATACAGGAAACTTTATACTATGTATTATAAATGCACTTATTATTTTAAATATATACAGGAACAATAATATATTAAGAAATATAGTGTACGGATATATAAATAAGGATTTAGGTTTTACTATTAAACCGGAACAGATCTAAAAAACTAACGATATTATAAATACCTAAGGACATACGCCACTGAGGACCCTTTAATGTTATTACGGCAGCAGCAAGTTAGCCCGAAGGAAAAATTACCCCGACGGAAATCTTATATGCTATTTGGGATAGTACGATTATAAGACAGAAAACGAATAAATATATAAAACAGTTAACGTCCCACACGTATAAGCGAGGGACACGTATGAGCGAGGCACTTTTTGGCGTTCCGTAACAATAAATTCAAATAACACAACCATAACATACTAAATCAATTCAAATTAATCGGATTCTTCGTCGCTAAACGTATTTACAGCTTCTTCATAAATGCGCGCATTATGTCCGGGCTTGCCGCAAACGCCACATTTCCGTTTTTTCGTTTTAACCCTTTTACGATAATTACCTTTAGCCGTTATTAATTACAATTTTTCACTACCCTTTTCTTTTTCGGCCAAAAAAGCTTGTCCTTCTTATATAATAAGTGTTCCTCCTTTTTAAAAACGTTTGTTTTTGGTTCTTCGACGTTTGTTAAAAAGATAGTTAATTTCGCGTAATTTGGCTATTTCTTCTTTAAGAAGAACGTTTTCGTACAAAAGTATCAAGTTACTTTTTATCAAAAAATTAACCGATTTAACCAATTTTGTCGGCGAGCTTCCCTGGTAATTCCTAATCTTTTTCTACAAATAACGCCCCCGTTTTTTTGTTTCTTGGATATTTCGAAAGGTTTTCGCGGGAAGGAAACGTATGGAACCGAAAAAAGTAAACGGGGAAACGGTCGGCGTAGGTACAACTAAAGGAATTTCTAATTCGGAAAGGACGTTATTAAAATCGAATAAAACAAGCCCAGCTTTTGCAAATCCAGCTTTAATATTATCGGACGTTATGGCAGCTTTAAACGCGTCGTAAAAACCGGCGAAAAAATCTTCTTTCGTAATATAAGTATAATAACGTCGTATTAAACTTTCGATATAAAGCGAATAAGCGCGCTTTAAAACGGAAAAGCAAAATACGTCAAAAAGTTAAAGCCGATAGGAAGAATAAGAAAGCATATAAAACGTAATAATGTCGTTATTCGCGTAATATTTTTCGAATTTTATCGAATAGTAACTTTCGTAGCCGTCGAGGATAAAAAGGCGTTTCGTTCTTTTCGTACGCGTTCGAATATGTTTATCGAAATGCTGGATCCATTTTAAACCCAATTCGTTCGTTATCCAGCCATTATAACTAATCCCAACCTTTTAATTAGGTAATAATAAGTTATCGCGATACCAAAAACCAAAATAAGTTTTCCTTATCAAAATAATAAATAACGGTATAACCCAATTTTACAAATTAATAGCTTATATAATTATAACCTATTCCCGATTACCTTATTACGCCTATTTAAATCTTCTACGTTTTTCGGCACTTATAATTACCATACCGTATACCATCAAAAATTCCATTAAAAAGCCCGTTTCGTTAAAGTTGTAAATATCCTTTTTTGTAATACCGTATTTTGCGATTATAACCCGAACAAGCTTAAACCATTTACGAAATACTTCTGGATTTTCGTATAATACCCTTTAATAATCGATTTTCCGATTTAAACGCGTCTTAAGTTTTTTTTGCCGTCAAACAAAGCTCGACGCCCAGTTAACTCCGACGCGTTCCGCGACGCGCTAAGCTAGCAGTATATTAGCCATATCTTCAACGTATTAAAGCCGGACAGGAAACGCTCGCGTATCTAAGTCGAGGATTCGGTCGACAATCGATTTTTCTTCGGTCGGCGTTAATTTCTGCAAAAGAAGGATAATATCGGCTCGGGCGCGTCTACCGTTAAAACGGTATAATAAGGTAAAATATGGAACTTCATAAATAAAACTAAGTTTTCTGTAACTAAGTTTTGGGTCTCTTTTTTTAGCCTAAAAGGCTAGGTTCATTCTCGCTTTTTTTATAAGGCGTTCCATAATGTTGGTATTAAAAAATAGACGATTAAAGATAGGTAGTTGGAATGGCTGAAAAAGTGCCTCGCTCATACGTGTCCCTCGCTCATACGTGTGAGACGTTATAAAAGTATCTTTAAAAATAATTAATAATTTAAGCTTTCGATTAACCTTTACGGGAGATTTAAATCAACGCCGAAATATCCAAAAAAAGGTTTAGAAGTGAAATAAATATTTGAAATAATATAACACCAAGTCTTAAATACGACGAAAAAGATGAAAAACCTTCGAACGAGAATATATTAATAAAAGAATTTCTCAACGTAAATAATTTCATTCGAAGTTACCTTATGGCGATAAAAAGGATAATTAAAATAATTACAAGCCCTTAATTAATAAAGTTAAAAGCGTATTAAGGCGTTATAAAATGATTTAAAAAAAGAACGCTACCTGTAAAAAAGCTGGAGGATAGTAGAACCGGGAAAGGTTAACAAAAGCTTTTTAAAAGGCTTTAAACGCGATGATAATAACCGAAAATAACCTTATTACATTATAAAGACGAATTAAAACCTAGTAGTTTACTGTATTCGCAAATTACGAAGTAACGAAAAATAATTATGTTATACCGGATACAATTCACCAACTTCGACTACTAGGAAAAAAAGGATAGAACCTTACATCGCCGAAAACGTAAAAGGCTAGGTATTTACTTACTATAATAAAAAGATTACTCGCAAAATTTGTTACCTTAAAATCTTCGTTAAAAAACAAAACTAAATAACAAATTTAGATATCGTTCCAAAAAGAAATGACGATATAATGTTCGGAAAACTATAGTTATATTAATATAACCGCTAAATCTATTAAATAATTAGCTAGGTAAAATTCGCTTTATACCTACTCAACGAAGAAAAGAAAAGATACGAAAAGACTTTAGCATTCGATCGAAAATGATAACGAATATAGGCATAAAGAATACCGCAGAAATCTTACCACTAATAAGAACCCCCCAAAAGAAAGAAAGAAAAAAAGAAATAAGGGCACCACAATAGAATAGGACGCATTATTACTACTATCAACAGAAGTAACGGAAAATAAATGATTACTTATAGCATTAGACCCTAAAGATAAAAATAATAGCTAACGTATGTCCATAATATCATAAATATGAACAACTTTTCCGAAAGGAACTTAAAACGAAATTACTAGAGCATAACGAATAAGATCATAAGATAATGCTTAAGGAAGGAATATCGACCAGGTTTTATCAGATTTACATTCTTAACGAGACAGAATTATAGGCATTACGTCAATAGCTCAAAAATAAGCTTAAAAAGGGCCATATATAACGCTTTAATTTATTAGCCGGATATCTTAGATTTTTTATACTAGAAGAAAACGGAAAGCTACGCTTAATCATTAATTACAAAGAGTCAAATAATATAATAATTAAAAGTAAAATACCGTTACCGTTAATTTATAAAATAAAGGATCGTTTTTATGGGATAATATAATTTATAAACTTAAATCTTAGAAAAAGATAAAATTAAATACTTATTAAACTGCAATACGAATAAAAACTAACATTTAAAACGAAATACAAATTTTTTAAATACTTCGTTATACCTTTCGAACTTACGAACGTAGTAGCAACCTTTTAGCGAATAATTAACTACGTACTCAAGAAGTACTTATATGCCTTCGTTAATAATTACCTCGCCGACGTTCTCATTTATTCGAAAAATAAAAGGAACATATAAGCCACGTTTATATAATTCTTTAAACTTTAAAAAACGCTAACCTATTAGTTAACAAAAAGAAAAGCCGGTTCTATATATAAAAAATGGAATTTTTAAGACATATTATTAGCCTAGCATATATTTGTGACGGCTTAGCGGTTTTACCAACTATTAATCCCAGTCGTACGGTTTATGTTGGCAGTAATGTCGGAGGAAACTAAGTGATATGGTAAATAATAGTTACGTCTGGTAATAGCAGATTATTAAAGGTAATCTAGGTAACCAAGTTATATTACAAGCTGAAGCTATCTAGATTACGGTAATAACGAACGTATATATGTTTTTTATGGTCGAGTGTGGTCGAACCGATCCCGTTCGATTATTTTTCTATGATCGAGTGTGGTTGAATCGATCCTGTTCGACCATCCTTTTATGGTTGAATGTAGTCGAATCGATCCTGTTCGACTATCCTGGATTACGTGATTAAATGGGAAAGATTGACCTACTTTTCGTCCGACCGTTCCTGTGTGTGTTAAGTATATTAGGTTATAATACGATTTTCCCCCTTTAGGACTTTTGTTTTAAAGATTAAGTATGTTTTTGTTAAGTAAGTAAAACTTTTTTCCTTTTTCTTTCTTTGTTAACATTATGTCTGGTCGTATTTCGAAAATTAAAAAAAAAAGAACATTTTAATCCGGATCGTTATAAAAATCTCTTTGGTTTTATTCACAAGTTTAGCGGAGGTATGCCACGTTGTTCCGCCTGTTTTCGTGCTAACTGTCCTAAATATATCGTTGCGGAGGGCAAGGTTTGTTGTACTTTTTATATGGAGAAAAAGTATATTTATTACGACTTTAAGGGGGTGGATTTTTAAGCTATGTTTTGCGTTTTTCGGGAAAAGGACAGGATTGAACGAGAAAAAGAAAAGGATAAGGCGTCGTTCCTAAAGGCGCTTACTCGTTTATAACGTCTTCGTAAACAAAAAAAACTTTTCCGGGAAAAGGCTGCTAAAATGGTTCGTCGTAATGTTAAGGATTTGGATAAGTTGGAACGGCAAGAATAGGCTAAGATGGGGGTTAATACGTAGGTCGTTTAGGCTTCGAGGGTGCTTGATTGGTCTGGCCCGGAAATCATTAATTGGTCGTTTCCGGCAGATCCGGACTGCGAAGTTACCTTAGGTGTTTTCGATATTGCTGGTGGAAATCCCTTAGGAGGCGCTGGGCATTTATAAAGTTCTTGGCGGGTTTCTAGGTATTTTCGGAATTTGGATAGTTTTTTTACTTAATTAGGTATTCGGTAAGTTCAATTTCTTTTGCATATGTTTACGATTTATTTTATTTTATATGTTGGTATATCCTTTTCTGCCTCTTTTTCGTATCCCGTATTAATTTTAATGGTGTTTGTTGTTGACTTGAGTAAGGAAATATGAGAAATTAGGTGCAGTTTAACCTTAGGTGGTAGCTTTAATTAGTAGTTGTTTTCTGAGACTTTTTGATAGTTTTGTATAGGCCGATATATTTAAAGTCGAACCTTTTATTTAGGCCTTTAGTTTGGATATTTTTAGTAGTTAGGTAAACCATTTTTCCCTCCTAAAAGGTTGGTTCTTTTAATCTTTTTTGGTTATAATACTTTTTTATTTAGTTACGTATGAATTTAAGTTTTGTTTTTATTTTTGCGTATAATTGTTCAAGTTGTTTTAATATAAGGATTACTTTAACGGTCGTAAGTTTTTCGCGTATATTCTTATAAGCTTTTAGTATGAAACCAAAATTGGCATTTGCTGGAGGTATCTTAGTACTTTTATAATAGCTAATATTATAGGCTAATTATACGATAGGTAGCGTTTGGACCTAATCGTTTTGTTCGTAGTTGATATAGTATCGGAAGTAAATTTCCATTATTTGTTTAGCTTTTTTTGTTTGTCCGTTTATTTAGGGTTTGGATACGCTAGATAGTTTATAATTTAGGCCTAATTACGCCATAAGCTTTTACCAAAACTTTGAAGTATATGTTATTCTTTTATTTAAAATAATTTCCGTTGGTAATCCGTATACTTTTAAGATTTATTTTTAGAAGATATAAGCTAATTATTTTACGTTTATATCTTTATTATATGGTAGGAAATAGGAAGTTTAAATAAATCGATTAACGGTCACAAAATTGCTCTCGTAATATATACCCGTAACTGGGCTTTTTGATAATAAAAGTTTAATAATAAAATCGAAGGTAATTAATCCTATAGTCGCTTTACGACTAGTAATAGCTGTAGTTCTCCGTATGGTTTTTGTCGTCGAGTCTTTGCTCTGTTATATATATGGTATTATTATCGTATTCTCTTTATTACTAATTTTACTTTAAGCAAATAACAAGTACGTTATAATCTTTTTAGAGTTTTATGAATCCCTGGGTATCTGTAAAACTCGTATTTCTATATGTTTCGTATTAATATATCTGGGTATTTTTTGGAAACTTGTATTTTTTCTATTCTTTGGTCCTTAAGTAGGTTATTATTATATTCTTGGATTCTTTAGTAGAAGTTAAGGAATGCTGCTTTAATTGTTACCATCTGTCGTAATTGTAGGTATCCTTCTAGTATGGTGTCAAAGATCTGGTGGTTAACCTTGATTACCTTTTTTTCGAGGATTGGTTTTCGATTAAATTCGTTTGCTTTGCCGTTTCTTGATCCCTTTTAGTGGATAATAATAAAGTCGTATTTTGTTAGTTTTTCGCCGGAACGTAATTATCGTCCTATAAGTTGTTTGTTAGTGGTAAAGTAAGTAAGGTTTTTGTAGTCGGCATATACCTTAACCTGGTAAAGGTTTCCCTTAAGGTAATATTTAAATTTTCGGAAGGTTTTAATAATAGCTATAAATTCTTTATCAGGGATAACGTAATTTAATTTTGCTTTTTTTAATTTGTAAAAGTAAAAGGTGATAAGATATAGATTACCTTAATTATCCTGGTATTTGGCTATTACGCTTAAACCGTAATTTGAAACGTTAGTTTTAAGCTTAATTAAGCCTCTTAAGTCGTATATAATTAATATTGGTTCGTTAATAATTGTATTCTTAATCTTTTAAAAAGTGGTTTGCATTTTTATTATTTAAAAGAGTATGTTTCCTTTTTTATTAAATTGGATAATAAGGTAAATATTTTGCTAAAACTTAGAATGAACTTTCTGTAATAATTATCGAACCCGAAAGAACCTTGTGCTTCCTTAATTATGGTAGGCTTTTCCCATTCTTATACTTTAGCGATTTTCGTAGGGTTTATCTTAATGCATCTTAGGTTAATAATATATCTTAAAAGTTCTGCCTTTTACGTATGGAACTAGCTTTTCTACGTGTTAACGAATAGGTTGGCGTTTTATGAGGTTTGGATAATTATATAAACGTATCTTATATATTCCTCTTTCTTTTTCAAGTAAATAAGAATATCGTTAAGATAACAAATAACGATGATATTTAACCTTTTCTTAACTACATAGTTAACTATTCGCTAAAAGGTTGCTAATACGTTCGGAAGTCCGAAAGGTATAATAAGGTATTCCAAAAGTTCGTACTTGGTTTTAAAAGCTATTTTCTACTTATATCCTGATTTAATATAAATCTAATTATATCCTTCCTTAAGATTTAGATTCGTAAATTAATTTATTACGTAAAAGGGATGTTTTATTCCGTTAATTAACGGTAGCGGGATTTTGTTTTTAACCGTAACATCGTTTAATTACTTATAATTGATAATTAGGCGTAACTTTCCGTTTTTCGTTAATACGAAAAATATAGGATATCCGCCTGATAAATTAAAACGTCGTATATAACCTTTCCGAAATTTATCAACGAGGTATTTACGTAATACCTGTAACTTTATTTTATTAAGGTTATAAATTGGATAAAATCTGGTGGATGTTTCTTTTTTAAAGACTATTTTATAATCCTATTAGCTGTATTTTAATAATTCCGTCTCGAATTCTTTTCGAAATAGTCGTTTATAGTCGTAATATTATGGAAGTACGTTAATCAGAGTCTTTAGCTTTAGGGGTTAATGTCGTAGGTAATCGTTTATTTTTCGCAATTTATTTTGTTGGTAACGATAATACGGTACATTCTTTTATGATGCCGTTTTTTATATATATTTTGTTTTTGTGGGTAATAAGGTTTTTGTTATATTTTTATGTTTATACTTATCGTTATTTTCGATTCAGGATTAAGATCTTTTCGTATCTTGCATTTCCTTGTCGAAAAGGTACAAAGCGAACTTTACTTAATTAATTACCTAGTTAATTAACGGGTTTTATTAATATAACTATAGTTTTTCGAACATCATGTTATAATTCCCAACCGGAACGATATCGAAGTTTGCTGTCTGGTTTCGTGTATTAATGAAGATCTTAATATAATTAATCTCGTGGGTAATCTTTCCGTTATCGTAAGTAAATACCTACCTTTTTACGTTTTCGGCGCTATAAGGTTTTAACTTTCTTTTTATAATAATCGAAATCGGTTAACTACATCTGGTGGAATATAATTACCTCCAGTTACTCCGCAATCCACAAATACGGTAAAATAATATTTCTTAATTTTTATTTGTAAAATAATAAAATCGTCTTTAGCTTTTATCGTCGCGTTTAAAGCCCTTTTAAGAAGCTCCTGTTGGCTTTTCCGGGTCTTATCATTTTGCGGCATTTTTATAGCTGGCGTTCATCTTTTAACTCTTTTTTTAATAGCTTAATACGCTTTTAGTATTGCTAATTAAGGGCTTATAATCACTTTAACTATCATTCTTATCGGCGTAAAGTAACTTTAACTAAAAGAACTTATAGCTGGAAGATTTCTTTACTAATATATTCTAAGTCGCGGGACTTTTATCCCTCCTATCGTACTTGAAATTGGGCGTCGTATTACCTTATATCTTCGTTTTTTTTTTCGTCTTTAATTTTTCGTCGTTTATTCGGGTTGTCCGTAAAGGTCAAACGGAAGTTTAAGTTGTTAATTATTTCCAAGGATGCCTTCATCATAATCTGGTAAACCCATTTTTCTTTTATCTTATGGTCGCACCATCCGAAATGGTACATAAGGTCTCCGTCGGGGCAGGTATTTCTTTCGGGCCAACTTGGTATTGCCGTAATAATGTTAATAATATTTTCCGAGGCGTATATCTTTAAGTATTTATAGTATCGTTAATCTCTAAAATCTTTTCCCGTCTGATTATAAAAGTCGAATTCTTAATTGTACATCCTCGTAAGCCGTTTCTCGATATATCGTTATTTTTCCCTATGTTTAGGGCAATAAGCGCGCTTGCACTGGATAGCATAAAATTTCCCATGTCGGTCCGGCTGTCCTGATAACAGGTTCTCGTCCTAACTCTGACATTCCTTAATCTTTACATTTAGTTCCAATTGCTCATACCGCTGTCGCCGTTTTTTCTAGGAACGGGAAAGTAGTTTACCTTTTAAAAGCTTTTTTATTCATTATATTCCTTTAGCCATTAAGTTATTATAGGTCCTGTAATAGGGGTTTATTATTTCTAAATAGCTGCTTAAAACAACCTTTTGGCTTTTTATGATTTTTATTATTCTTCTTTAAAGGGATTATAATTATCCTTAATCCTAATTATATTAACTAATCCATTGTCGTTTCCTTAGTTAATTCGAAGGGGTCCTAAAGGAATCGGCATCCAAGTATTTTAACCTAACTTCTTAAACGCTTTACATTAAAAGGCCTTATATTTTATCTTGTTACAATTAAAGCATTTGATGGTACGGGGGTTACGTTATTGAACTAGGCCTAGTTCTATAAATCCTGGTATTATTCCGTAGGATATGTTAGTTCCCTATAACGTATTAGTATTAGAGGGATACCTGTGTTCATTGTTTTGCCGGTCTTTAAAATATCGACTTTTTTAAGCCTATTGCTGGTCGCCGTTTTTGATTAACATGGCGATATAATCCACCACCCTTTCGAGGCGTGTATCCTTAAATAATTCTTTCTATACCTTTTCCTTTAGGCTGTTAAAAACGTAATTATTAATGCCTTTTATCCCTAATTAATCTTTAAGTCTAATTAAACGAAGGAATTGCCCTTTCCAAAAGCTAGTCCCTTTTGTTTTAGATCCTTAATCTTGTTTTTAACCTTAATCTTTTCGTTTACCATTCCGAATGGTTTTTTAACTTTGCTTTAAGCCTTTCGTAGTCGTAATAAATAGTTATAATTTCCGCGAACCTTTATTAAGGGAGTTAAGTAACACATTCGCGAAAGGTAGGCTTAAACCAAATAGCCGCGTTTCCGATTAGTTATTTTATAACGAACTGAAGTTAAGAAATAAGTATCGTAAGTTTAATTAGAAAGTATTTAAAATAGGTACGGCATTCCGTAAGGAATTATTAGAACTTAATAATAATTCAACCAAAAGGGGTAGGTTTAGTAGGTTTTAAAACTTTCCCGGTTTCCTTGCCGGAAGTTATTTAGGTAGGCTATATTGGTTAAGCTAACTAATTCGATTAATCGGGCTGCTTCATATTTGCTTATTTTTCTAATTGGACTTTCTGGGCTTTTAATTGGTTCCGAGTTTCTTTAAAGCTATAAATAAGTTTAATCTTCCCGTTAATAAGTTACGTAACGGCGTTAATTAATTAATTAAGTTGTCCGAAGGCCTTTTCCTCGCAAAGATTAGGTCGAGCTTCTTTATTATCGGAATTTATAATGTTATCTTCGGGGATTTAAAATGTTCCCTTAAAAACAAGCTACTTATTAGATAATATAATATCAAGTGTATTACTTAAAGTTTAATAACATTATGAAATAAAAGTTTATAACGTATAACGGCTTAACGGTTTAACTAAGTATTAAACCCAGTCGTACGGTTTATGTTAGTAGCAATATCGTGGGAAATTAAGTAATAAAGTAAATAATAATTACGTTTGATAATAGCAGATTATTAAAAGTAATCTAGGTAATCAAGTTATATTATAAACTGACGCTATTTAATTACGGTAATAACGAACGTATATATGCTTCTTATGGTCGAGTATGGTCGAACCGATCCCGTTCGATCATCCTTTTATGGTCGAATGTTGTCGAACTGATCCTGTTCGACCATCCTTCCATAGTCGAGTATGGTCGAATCGATCCCGTTCGACCATCCTGGATCACGTGACCAAATGGGGAAGATTGACCCACTCTTGGTCCGACCGTTCCTGTGCGTACCAAGTGTGTTAGGTCATAACAATATTAGAATGGACCCTTAAAAATCGTTAAGGTATAGGAATAAAAGATACCCATTACAGTTAAACAAGTACAAGCCTTCCTCGGATTTGCTAACTGTTATAAGAAGTTTATTTAACATTTTAGTAAAATAGCGGCACTATTATCAAACCTAATAAAAAAGGAAATAAATTCCTTTAAATAACAAGAAACGAAAAACGGTTTCCGAAAAATTAAAAACATTATTATCAACAAGCCAGTATTAATTATATACGACCCAAGCAGCCTAATTAAGCTTACAACCGACGCTTCGGATTACGCTTTAAGCGCAATAACAGGATACCGCAATAAATAAAACAACGTATACCTTATAATCTTTTACTCTTACAAATTGAATGAAGCCGAATTAAATTACGGCATTCCCGATAAACATTTCATAGCTATCGTTAAGGCGTTCCGAAAATTTAAACATTACCTTAAAGGAAACATTTACCAGGTTAAAATATACACGAACTATAAAAGCCTTACTTGCTTTACTAGTACCAAAGAACTTACAGAACGATAATTACGTTACGTCGAAAACTAACAGAATACGGCTTTATCATTATCCATTAAAAAGGATCAAAAAACGACAAAGAAAATACACTTAATTAAAAACTACACCTAAAAAAGAAAATAATTAAAGTTAACTACCAAATGTTCGACACTAGGCTAAAAGGATACCTGCGAGTATAACACATAATAATAATTAAAGTAAAACTCCCTAATTTATATAAGAAAATCTAGGAATATAACGAGAGCCTACTAGAAGATTAAAAAATGGAAAATAATACAAATCTTAAAAGTATATCAAAAAGCATTAGTATGAAACATATACGAACAGTAGTTATATAAATATCTAAGGATCCATAAAATCATAAAACGACTATAACGTACTTATTAGTTCCCTGGATTGAAATTAATGAAAAATTAAATACTGCAATAATGCTAGATATAAAACAAGGCGAAGACTCGACGATATAAACTATATACAAAACTATAACTATTATTAATCATAAAACAACTATAAATTTAATCAATTTCGACTTTATTACTAAGCTTTCTTTATTAAAAGACTCAGCCACGGGCATATATTACGATAATATCATTATAATCGTGAATCGATTCCCTAAATATTCCTCTTTCCTGTTATCTAATAAGGGTATGGATACCGAACAACTGGCATACATCTTTTTAAAACATATCTTTAAAATATAGGGATTACTAACGGAAATTGTTTCAAAATAAAGAATAATATTCATTTGAAAATTTAGGCGAGGATTTACGATATAATTAGGCCTAAATCAAAAACTGTCTAACGCATTTAAGCCCTAAATAAATAAATGAACAAAAGAAATTATCTAAATATTAAAGACTTACCTATAATGCTATATTAACTACGAATAGATCGATTAAGTTTAAAAGTTACCTGTCGCGTAACTAACCTACAATACCAATTACCCCTAAAGTGCTAGGACGATTTTAATAAACCTTAAATTTGACTTCATAATTAAAGCTTATAAAGATATACGAAAAAAACCTTAAAGGGACTAACCTTCTAGGAGGGAAAGATGGCCTATTGTTACGAACCAACACCTTACCCACTTGGGCACACGGTCGGGACAAGATTGGAACAATTGCCGACCAAGGTCACGTAACCTGGATGAGGATGGATTCATCTCATTTAAAGACATTTATGCACTTATACGATATAGATAAGGATGGATTTATCTCATTTAAAGATGTCCATGCACTTATACCATAGTGATAAAAATGGACTTATCTTATCTAAAGATATCTAATTTAAGATATATGCGTTCGTTATTACCATGGCCTAGATAGCCTTAGCTTGTAATATAACTTGGTTACCCAGATTACCTTTGATATTCTGGTATTATTAAACGTGATTATTATTTACCTTGTTGTTTAATTTCCTACGATACTACTGCCGACATAAACCGTACAACTAGGTTTAATAGTTGGTTAAACCACTTAGCCGTTATACGTTATAAGCTCTTGTTTAATAATGTTGTAAGACTTTAAGCAATATCCCTGATATAATATCGTCTAGCAAGCAGCCCGTCCTTAAAGAAACCTTTCAGATCCCCGAAAATAATACAATAAATTCGGATAATAAGGAGAGTCGATTTAGTTTGTCTTAGGAAGAAGCCTTATGTCGATTTAAGTGGCTAATCAACGCGGTTCCGCAACTTACCAACGATAAGATTAAATTTATTAATACTTTCGAAAAAGCCCGCAACCAGTTGGAAGCTTATAAGGTTAAATTGGAAAGATAAGCGAATATGGCATAAACCGACTAACCGGATCAGCCAGCTTAACCTGCATAACCTACCTAGGCAGCCTACAGCAAGAAAGCCGGAAAAGTTTTAAAGCCTATCAAACTTATCGTTTTCGCCGGAACCATTATTAAGTTATAACAGTTTCTTACAGAATGTCGTTCTTACTTTAAGTACTTTCTAATTAAACTTATAACGTTTACCTTTCGAATCCAGTTCGTTATAAGATATTTAACCGAAAACGCGGCTCCTTGGTTTAAACCCACCTTTCGTAAATGGGTTACCAAACCTTCCTAATAAAGGTCCGCGGAAATTACGAATACCTATAATAATTACTAAAGGTTTAAGGAAAAATTAAAAAAGGTATTCGGAATAGTAAACGAAAAGATTAAGGCTAAAAAAAAGATTCAAGATTTAAAGTAAAAAGATTAGCCTTTAAATACAGCAACTTTTTTATTTAATTAGTTTCGAAGATTAATTAAGAATAAAAGATATTAATGGTCATATTTTTCGACGGCCTAAAGGAAAGAGTACAGAAAGAACTATTTAAAGATAAACGCCCGGAAAAGTTAATAAATTATATCCCCATAAAAAGTAAATTCGATAACCAACAGTACGCCTGAAAAACTCGATACTTTAAGGAATAACAATGTAATAAACTAAGGCATTCCCCTAATATCAGCATACCACGGAAAACCAACATATTCAATAGGATGGCACCAGGACCTATGGAATTAGGCGCAGTTCAGCAACGCCACCCGCGTACCATTAAATGCTTGAACTGCAATAAGATGAAATATAGGGCCTTTTAATATAAGGCACCTAAAAAGTTACGATAAAATACGTGGATACCGGGTCTTTAGGGACCCTCCCGAAATAACCAAGAAAACGACAGCAAATTAATCAACATAATTAAGATTAAGGATAACCACAATCCTCCCGAAAAAGTATAACAGGGATTGCAGGAAGCGAAAAAGCTGTCACAAGCAGCTATTTAAAAATAACGAGCCCCTACCACAGGACTTACAGTAACTTAATAGCTAAAAGAATACGATAAATAAAAAGAACTTTTAAAAGATAAACTACTTTCCCGTTCTTAAAAGAAATGGCGAAAGCGGTACGAATAGTTAGAATTAAACGTATAGATCAAGAAGTACCAAGGTTAGGACGAAAACCTACTACCAGGATAACCAAACCAATACGGAAAACCTTATACCATCCAGTGCAAGCACGCCCATTACCTTAGAGATATAAAGAAATAACGGTACATTAAGAAACGACTTACGCAAATATAAAATCAGGGATTCGACTTCCATAATTAAAAAAAAAGTATCCTAGGGATTAACCATAATATAGACACCTAAAAACATACGCCTCGGAGAACTTTATCAACATTATTATGGCAGCAACAAGTTGGCCCGAAAGAAAGACCTGCTCTAATAAAGATCCCGTATATCATTTCGGATAATGTAACCATAAAACAAAAAGAAATGGGGCCACCGAATAATTATAAAGGCATTTCTGGAACTAATTAACAACTTAAACTTCCGTTTAAACTTTACAAACGACCCGAATAAGCGACGAAAAATTAAAAACGAAATAAAAAAAAAGAAACGAAAATATAAAGCAATATAACGCCCAGTTTCAAGCACGACAGGAAGGATCCAAGCCCTCCAAACCAGAATATATTAACAAAAAAGACTTTTAAACATAAGTCTTTTTATTCGAGCTTACTTTACGCCGATAGGAATGATTACTAAAATAATTACAGGCCTTTAACGCACAAAGTTAAGAACGTATGAAGGCGTTAAAAGACGAATGAAAAGACGAACGCCACTTATAAGAAAGCCGCAGAATGGTAAGACCCATAAAAGCTAGCAAGAACTTCCTAAAAGGGCTTTAAACGTAACGATAGGAACCAAAAACGACCTTATTACCCTACAAGTAAGAATTGGAATATATTAATTTATCGTATTTATAAACTACGGAGTAATAGGAGGTAACTATATTACGCCGAATATAATTAACCAATTTCGATTACCATAAAATGAAAAGATGGAACTTTATATCGTTAAAACATAAAAGGTTAGATATTCGCTTACGATAACGAAAAGATCATCGGCGAAATTAATCACTTCGAAATCTTGGTTAACGGACGAAACAAGATAGGAGATTTTAATATAGTTGCGCTAAAAAGCTACGACATAATCCTTGGAAAACTATAGCTATACTAATATAACCCCTTAATCGATTAAACAACTGGGTAGATAAAATTCGCTTTACATCCACTAGAAAAGAAAAAGCAAAATACGAAAATATCTTAATACTCGATCGAAAATAGCGACGAAAACAGGCATAAGAACACGACAAAAACCTTATTACCTACAGGAACAAGATATAAAAGAAAGTAAGGGCACTATAAGAAAATATAACATGTTATCACTACTATTAGAATAAAGTTGCGATAGACGATCACTTACAGCATCAGCCCTTAAAGTCAGAAATCATGGTTAACATACCTCCATAATACTACAAATATAAACGACTATTTCGAAAAGAATTCGAAATGAAATTATCAGAATATAATAAGTAGGACCATAAAATAGTACTTAAGGAAGGGATATCGACCAGATTTTATCCAGTTTACAACTTTAACGAAATAAAATTATAGGTATTACGTAAATACCTTAAAGATAAACTTCGAAAAGGTTACATATAACGTTTTAGTTTATTAACCTGATACCCTATATTTTTCGTACCAAAAAAGAACGGAAAATTACGCCCGGTTATTAATCATAAGTAGTTCAACGATATTACGGTTAAAGATAAAACACCGTTACCCTTAATTAACGAAATAAAAGATCGCCTTTACGGAATAAATTAGTTTACAAATTTAAATCTTAAGGAAGGATATAATCAGATCCGCATTAAGCCAGGATATGAATGGAAGATAGCTTTTAGGACGAAGTACGGACTTTTCGAGTACCTCGTTATACCTTTCGGACTTACGAACGTACCAGCAATCTTTTAACAAATGGTTAACTATGTAGTTAGGGAATACCTATATTTCTTCGTTGTTTGTACCTCGACGACATTCTTATCTACTCGAGAAATAAAAAGGAATATATAGGATATGTTTACAGAGTTTTTTAAGCCTTACAAACGCCAACCTCCTAGTTAATACGGAAAAAAGCCAGTTTTAAACGTAAAAAGTGGAATTTCTAGGATACATTTTTATCCCAGGATATATTAAAATAAACCCCAAGAAAATTACTGCAGTATAGGAGTGGAAATCACCTACAATAACTAAGAAAGTGCCAGCCTTTCTCGGATTTGCTAATTATTACAGAAAGTTTATCCGAAAGTTTAGCGAAATAGCCATACCACTATTTAACCTAACAAAAAAAGGAAATAAATTCTTTTATCTAACAAAAACGGAAATCGGCTTTTTAAAAGATTAGGAATGCGATTATTAGGGAGCTAGTATTAATTATATACGACCTAAGCCGCTTACTTAAGCTTAAAACCGATATTTCGGATTACGCTTTAAGAATAATAGCAGGACACCGTGGCAATTAAGGCAATTTATACCTTATCGCCATTTACTTTTATAAATTGAAAAGAGAAGAGTTAAATTATGGCATTCCCGATAAAGAATTTATGGTTATTATTAAGGCTTTCCGGGAATTTAGATATTACCTTAAAGGAAACCTTTACCAAGTTAAGGTATATACCGATTATAAAAACGTTACCCGCTTTATTACCATTAGAGAACTTACGGGACAATAATTACGTTACGCCGAAGAACTGGCAAAATACGACTTCGTTATTATCTACCAAAGGGGATCAAAAAATGGTAAAGCCGATACGCTTAGTTCAAGACCAAACCTCGAAAGAAAAGTAATCAAGATTAACTACCAGATTTTCGACACCATGCTAAAAGGATACCTGTAACCACGACGGATAGTAAGACTCAGACCAGCACCCCTTAACCTATACCAGAAAATCTAAGAATATAACCATAACTTACCTAAGGACTAGAGAAGGGAAAAGATATAAGTCCCAGAAAAATACCAGGAAATACTAGTACAAGATATTTATGTCACGGTGGCGGCTTCAAGTCAGGTATAACCAGTCTATTCCTATGGGGTAGGGTCAGGACAGAACAGACTCTTGTCCCTTTACCTAGATAGACAAGGGCCGAAGGCCCTTATATGGTATGCAAGCTGTAGTACACCAGGGGAGAGGACATAAGTGGTGTAGGGGTGCCAGGCCAGTAGGCCTGCATGTGACAATTTACGAATATCAGCTATACGAACACCCAGGGATCTACAAAACCGCAAAACAATTACAACGTATTTATTCTTTCCTTACAATGAAATTAGTAATAAGAAAAGTACGATAATAATGATACATATATAACAAGGCAAAGACTTGACGATATAAACTATACGGAGAACTATAACTATTTTCAGTCGTAAAGCGATTATGGGATTTAGTCACTTTAGATTTTATTACCAAGTTACCATTATTTAAAGACCCAGTTACGGCCATTTATTACGACAGTATCTTTGTAATCGTTAATCGATTTACAAAATTTTCTTATTTCCTGCTATATAATAAGGATACGGACGCAGAGTAAATAGTATACATTATTTTGAAATATATCCTGAGAATATCCCGATGACTAACAGAAAACATTTTAAACAAAGGAACGATATTTATTTCAAAGTTCTAGGAAGGATTTATAACATAACTGGGCCTAAATTATAAACTATCCAGCACATTTAGACCTTGAATAAACGGATAAATTAAAAGAATTAATTAAATACTGGAGATTTACTGCCGATATTACATTAATTACGAACAGAACAATTGGATTTAAAAGCTACCTATCGTATAACTAGCTTATAATACTAGTTATTATAAAAGCATCAAGATAGCTTTAGTAAACGCTAACTTTGGTTTTATACCAGAGGTTTATAAAGATATACGCGAAGGCTTTATTAACGTTAAAGTAATCCTTATATCGGAATAATTTAAACTATTATACGCAAAAAAAAAAAAAAGAAAAAACAAAATTTAAATTCGTAGGTAACAAAATAAAGAAATATTATAACTAAAAAAGGTTAAAGGTATTAACCTTCTAACGGGAAAAATGATTTACTTAGCTACTAAAAACATCTAAACTAAACGGTAAAATAAAAACCTTAACTTTAAATATATCGGCCTATATAAGATGATTAAGAAAATCTTAGAAAATAACTATTAATTAAAACTACCATCGAAGGTTAAACTCCATCTAGCTTTTTACGTCTCCTTACTTAAGTTAGCAACGGATATTATTAAAGTTAACATAAGCTACGAAAAAAAGGCAGAAAAAGATATACTAACATGCGAAGCAGAAAAAATCGTAAATATGCGAAGAAAGGACGGACTCACCTAGTACCTGGTCAAATGGAAAAACTACCCAAACTCCGAAAACACCTAAGAATCCGCCAAAAACCTTATAACCGCCCAGCGCCTATTAAGGAACTTTCATCGGCAAAACCGGCAGCGTTTAGGATAGCTTCCTAACTAAGGTCCGCTGGAAAAGGCCAGTCAGCGGTCTCGGGGCCAGATAAACCCGCCACCCCCGCGGCCTGAACGGCTTCCGCAACGGCCTCCACCTTAGCCTTTTCCTGCTCCTTTAATTTATCCAACGATTATAAACTACGATTAATCATTTCGACACCCTTAGTACGAAGGAACTTTTTCTGTTAACGCAACCGCCGTAAACGAGCTATAGCTTTACTTATACGCTTTAAAGCTTCGTTTATCTTTTTCTGGGATTAAAAAAGCCGTTCCTTAACGAAAGCCTCTTTACGCTTTAACCGTTCCTTTTCTCGCGAAATGGTATGTAAAGACTTAATCGGGATACCCGAACCGTTACAACCCCGGCCGTAAAGAACATAATTTTGGTAACGAGCCATATTTTCCGCCATCACATATTATTCCTTCCGTACGAAATACATAAAATAAGATATAGCTTCGAAACCGATATCTTCGATACCGGAGGATAACTTCTTATGCTTATTTTTTTCATTAAAACGTTATTGCGGTTTAGTAACTCTTTTAGGAATCCCCTTGGGTATAATAAGTATAATAAAAGAAAAAGAAGTTTTACCAATTTAGAAATCTTTAAGGATAAAGATTATGAAGGGGAAAAATCGTGTTACGAACCAACACCTTACTTATTTTGGGCATACGGTCGGGATAAGATTAAAATAATTACCGATTAAGGTTTCGTAACATAGATAAGGATGGATTCATCTCATTTAAAGACATCCATACACTTATACGATATGGATAAGGATGGATTTATCTTATCCAAAGACATCGAATCTAAGATATATACGCTCGTTATTACCATAACCTAGATAGCTTCAGCTTGTAATACAACTTGGTTACCCTGATTACCTTTAACAATCTGCTATTACCAGACGTAACTATTGTTTACCCCATTGCTCAGTTTCCTACGACACTATTGCTAACATAAACCGTACGACTAGGTTTAATAGTTGGTTAAACCACTTAGCCGTCACACCTATTATGACGGCTAGTCGGTTTAACTAACTATTAAACATAAGTCGTACGGTTTATGTTAGCAGCTGTGAAAGCCTTGGCCTGCACGATCTGCAAAGAGTAGCCTAAAAGGGTTTTATTTTCTAATTAAAGAGGAAAGAAGAGTGAAGATCGAAAATGCAGTTTGTGAGCGAAAATATATGGCGCTGCGCTAGCGCAGAGTACTCCTAGCGGCTTGGCCACCGACGAAAGCTTGATGCCACGATGGGGCTCAAACGTAGTCCCATTACATAACTCCCTCACTTACCCGAAAGGGGGTTAGTATACTGATTACGCTGATCCTTGCCCAATTCGATCTAACGCCCTTTGTTAATTACTAATTGCAGCAATCGTTGCTTTTGATTAGTTAAAAATTTAACAGGTGTTACCGTTTTCGAAGTAGGTTTAGCTTGGGCGGTTAATTATGGGCCTATAATGCGCATACAATATCTACGCCGGTTTTTTATTGCTGTAACGATTTTTTCCTATAATAACCTTTTATATCGGTAAATTAATCCTTAATAATATAACATAACTAAATTTCGTACGTTATTATAAAGAGGCTTATAAGCTGATAGGTTATATATTATAAATTATCCGTTAAGATACTTATTAAGTAAGGTAATAAACTTTTTAAAATGTCGACCGCTGAATAAAAAGCTACGGGAACTACTTAGGCACGCAACATTCGTACCGCCCTGGACGAATATCCGGAGCGTTATCGAAACGTCCCTTACTTTACCTGCGTTTTTCGTTTTGCAGAAAATCTTAATACCTTTTATGTGAACCAGCGAGGTAAGTGCGTTATTCCCTCTTACTTTTCCCCCGTTTATAATCCCAGGTCGGCGGGCTATCTGTTATTCAGTTTATATTCATTATAATTACCGATATTTTGAAGTAAATATTTATAATTCCATTTATGTTGTATAGTAAACGCCTTTTTAACGTTATTTTCGCGTTATTCGTCAATGTACTTAAAGTTGACCAGGCGGTTTTTTAGTTTTGTAAGGCCGTTTGTAATTACGAGTATAACGATCTTAATAAATGCCCGTTTTTTTCGCGCTTTCCCTGCGCGGTTTTCCTGTTATTACTATTTCGTTTTAGTTTTTATCCGTAATTAAGAAAATGTTAATCTAAAAGCTTTAGGAATTCCGGTTAAATATTTTTATGTTATGCGTAACGAGGCAAGTTTACGTTATTTCCCTGATTTTTACGCGATATTTATAAAGTTCGTTAAATGTTTCGTGTTGCCGTTTTTTCGATTTCTTTAGGAAAAGGACGAATTATTTATAAAAATAAAAAGTTCTGTTATATAAATACTTTTTCGGGAAGTTTTTGCGCTTTTTATACGTTGCTAACTAATTAGTTATAGGCCGAGCTTATTTCCGGAAGTAAAAATATCGTTATTATTTTTGAAACTTTCGTAAGGGTAATTTAAGGAATCGAAAAAAATTCTAGGATTATTAAATAAGGAATATACTTATGAAAGTTAATATACGTCCTTATCGCGTAAATTCCGCGTTTTATATATCTAATTTTAAAGGTGCAAACCTTCAAGAAAATTAATAAATTCATATATCTTTAAAGGATTTAAGTATTATGGTGGGCGTGCTACTCATATTTCTATTTTTATAGGTTCCCCCTTTATCCGGACGTTATTAATAAGTTACATACGTATAATATTTCTGTTAAGAATTTTTAAATTTAAAACGGCTTTACCCAGACTTTAACGTTATATAAGAGTCATTCGTAAGTTATTTAAAAGCAAACTTTTAGCAATTTCCTTTCTCTAAGGTACGTTATATTTAAGGTTCGTCGTTTGTTATAATGTTGCCGTACTTTTTTTCAAAGTTTTTGCGGCCTTTATACCTCCGAACTCTTAGAACGGTTTTTAAATAGGTTCCGCGTAAACTTTTCACTTAATTAAAATCTTTTTTCGAAAGCCTTTTTTAATCCTTTTAATATCGGCTTATAAAATACGGTTTATTACGTACTTTAGCTTCCCCTTTTTCGTTAATATTAAAGTGGGTTAAATATTTGCATTAATTTAAGACGGTAAAAGGTTTACGCTTACGCGTTTTAATAAATTTACGTAAAAGCGGTTATGGATCTTTTCGGGAATATTAAGCTTTATTACCTATAAGTTTATTATTTTCATTATGTGGTATTTCGTTTAAAGTTAACTTGATTTTTCTCTGGGTTATGCGGTAACGACATTTTTAAAGGATAATCATATATTGTTTCTTACCTTATATTTTTCCGCAAAAAATTAACGTTTATTCGTTATTTCCCCCTTCGTTCATTAAACGGCTATTATAGCCGCTTCAGCGAATTTGGTCTCTTTTTGCAACCCTTATACAGAGCTTTCGGTTTTTGGACGGGGATTTTTAGCAGGTATTAACCTGCTTTTTACTTACCGAACCGGATCGGTATGGTATACATAAAGCAAAAAAATAAGTTTAATCTTATTAAAATCGTATCGCGGTTATTAAATACAGATATCGTACCCGGAAGGATCTTACTTTATTCCCTTTACGCATATATTACGAAGGTTCGTAAATAAGTTAACACCTGTTCATTTGCTTTTTCCGTGACGTTAATAATATTCGGATATAACTTAATTGATAAGCATTATTTTATCCTTATTGATTTATTCAATTTCCTTTAAAACCTTTTTACTGAATTACTTTCTTCATCGTTTATAATAACCCGAGAAAAGATATCAAACTTTTAATAAGGTTATACGAATACTTTTACGTCAGCTTTTATGTTTATCGTAAGTATTCCTTTTAAGAAAATTAATTTAAATAATCGGTTTGCAATAGTTATTAAAAAATATAAATTATATTCGGAAGCGACTAGCAAGACTGTTATAAAATCGATTAATAATTCGTTATAAAACCGTTTAGTAATTAGTAATAACTTTAATAACCCTTTTTATTAATCTTTTTATACGTTCTTATAACCGTATACGTTGCAGTTTCTACAAAACCTTCTAACTATGCGGTGTATTCCGGGCTAAAAAAGTTTTTTATAAGTACCGCTATCTTAACTTTCTTTTCTAAATGCTTTACTATATAACAATCGTACGCATTTTAAATTAAAGCTGTTTTAATCGGCTTTTAATCCGGGATTTATAAGCATTCGCGAAATAAAGATAATCCTTTAACGTTTAATAAGCATTCCGTAGTCGATATTAATAACTTTAGTTCTGTAAGAAAATTACGTTCGCTTTCGGTAATAATATTAATAATTCGAATGTTGTCACGGTACTAAGTGGCACCTAGTAGGTATATAGGGCAGAACAAGGCGGTCAGTGCTCGAGCTGACAACGTTCCACTTTTAGTGGTGTCGCGGCTACGCTCTTGTTCTCGTACCGTAATAAATGTAACATTTATTATGTTTTAATGTTACGTCCTAAATTTTTTAAATGTTATCGTATTGTTAAAATACTTCGTTTTTTAAGGGAATTTATTTCTTATCGTACTCGTACTACTAACCCTTAGTAATTTGATTATACCGCTTTCGTTTTTCTTAAACGACGAAGAAAGTTATTTATCCTTTAATAAATAGAAATTCCCACCTATTTTTTTATTTTCCGTTTCTTTTAGAGTATACTCTGTTCCTTATGGGAAAGCGTATCGGCCTTAATATTTAAACGGCTGGCGCGGAACTTTAAATGAAATTTAAATATAGTTTGTTTTTCGGATTACCTTATTTAATATTCCTTAAGCTTTTTAGTAATTATAAAATACTCTAAGTCTTTATGGTTGGTAATTGCTTTAAACGAAGTTATTAGGTCCCGTAACTTTATGTTTTAAGCCTTTAAATAGTTAATTATAGCTAAAGGTTCCTTATCGTAAAATTCGGAATTAAATTTAATGGCGCTTAAAATTTTCGAATAATATGTAACCGGGTATAACATGTTTTATTTATTAACTTCGGATAAATACATTTTATAAATCTATTTGAAATAATCCGTTTTTATAATTATAAGCTTATAAAAGTTAATTATATAAGGATTAACTTTGATATAAAGGCGGTTTTAAACTATCCGAACGTTTTTACGTTTTTCTTTAATAAAATGATATTCTTTTCTGAGTTGAAGCGAATAAAAGGGCTGTTATTTCTGCACAGCGGGTTATAAATTCGCGGTAAAAGTTAACTGATCCTAAGAAGTTCGGTACCCTTTTTGGCGTTTTAAGAATCTTTTATTCCCTAATCGCGAGTAAGCTTCCTAAATTTATCCGTATTTCCAGTCCTGCCTTTATGATGAACGCTAAGTATTTCGTCGTCTTGACGGCGAATTCGTATTTGGATATATCGAGGTTGAGGCCCGGCCTTCCTAAGCGGTTTAGGACCTTTTTTACCTTTTGCATATCGTTTTCCTTGGACCTTAAGGAAAAGATAAGGTCGTCGTTTATAGAAGTTAAGCTAAAGATATCTAGGTATTTCCTTAACATTATGTTTATATAACGTTAGAACGTTATAAAGGTATAGTATAATCCGAATAATGTTATTAACTATTTGAAGAACTTAACACGCGTTCGCAAAGCAATGTTTTATTTATCCTTTTTCTTAATTTTGATTTTATAAAACGTTGTTCGTACGTTTACTTTTGTAAACCACTTCGTTCGGGATAACATCCTTAAAGTTTCCGTAATTAAAAATAAAGAGAACTGATTCTTTTCGGTTATCGTATTTAGCGTCCGATAATCGTAATAAAAGCGCCGTCCTTCTTTTAATTCTTTTACGAATAATACTGGGGTTTTTGCTGGAAAATTATTAATACGAATATATCTTTTATTAGGAAATTCTGTGAGAGCTTTCCTTAATGGTAATAATTCGTTACGGGATATGCTATATCAGGGTCCTTATAATGCAGGCATTTTTTGCCCGGGTTTATCGCGGCGTAATCGGATTTTATGATTGACTTTTTGACAATACCGTGGTAAGGCGTTGTTTAATTCTTTATCAAAAAGCTTTTAAAACGATTTTAACTTAAACAGGAGCTTTTTATTTATTGAGGCTTCTTTTTTAGGCGCTAGAGCTTTATTAATATCGGCTAAGGTAACCGAAAATAGCGGAAGATTTGATCGAATTTTTTTATTCTGTTTATCCGCCGTAATTCTGCCCCTAACGCGGCTGCTAAAATCATCCGCACCTTGCGAGCTGTTTTTACGCGATTCCTTAACTTTTCGTATCCTTTTTTTGTAAACATCTATGCCGCCTACGCCCATTATCGTTATAAAGTATTTCTTTACATAATAAGTAATTTCATAATAGTTTACTTAAGGCTTTTTTAATATTGAAAAATAATTTAAGTCATTGATAATATAAGTAAAGGTTTTAAACTTAAACCTATGGACGTTTATCTTAACATGTATTATTTCCCTAATATTGTTTCGATAAAGCCTATTTCTTAACCTTTTTTTAATTTTTAGACCTTAATTTGTATTTGTAGCAACTTTAAGCGTTTTACGAGCTTTTTACTTATTATAGTAAAGTATTTATATCCTTAATTACTAAGCGTTTTTATGAATTTTCCTTAATTAATATAAACATTGATAATAAATAATAAGCCGTTAATATTTTATTTCGTAATATTTATTGCGCTTAGGTCGCATTGCGCCACTAAACGTGCCGATACTCGGAAGTTACTTTTTTCCCTTTCCGTTTTCCGAGTTTAATCTTTCGAAATCGGAAATGTCTAAGAAATTAATTCCGCTTTCCGGTTTTTTCGCGGATAAGTAAGAACAGCCATTTGCCTTATAATTAAAACGATCGTATCGTAAGTATAGGCCTTTCCCCTTACGGGCGTCCTTTTCTTCTTAAGAACATTAACCCGCGCGTTATTTAGGCGCGGAAAACGAAGCCCGCGTTTTTCGACCGTATCAGCCTATAACTAAGATTTTCGACATATTTATGTCGCCATCTAAGGTAGTTGGAAGTCTTTTATTATCGCCGGAAGCGGCTATAAAGCCGTTAATTCTTTTATATCGCCTTATCCTTCCGAAACTTCCGGCGATCTCCATGACCTTATTTATTTAAACGTTATAAATATCGGGTAAATATATTAAAATTAATATTTAAATAAGCTTTTTATTTACGGCATTTTTTTTAATAATTAAGCTTCATATTTATAAGTTACGTTATGTTTTTTATATCCGTTAATATTCTTTTAAACGTTAAGTAGAAGCCTAAAGGTTTTACGTTATTAATTTACTTTAAAATTTTAACTTATTCGGTACCTTTTCCCTGCCGGTATCGGGCCTTATATTGTCCGTATAACGTTTAAAGAGAGTTTATAAGCTTATAATTACTGTTGAAGCCCTTAATAATATAATATGTAATAACCAAAGATTATATATTATGTTTTAACGTTTCGTATATAATAAAAGAGTACTCTCGAACCACTTTTACGAAATTATCATCCCATTTTAATTTATAACATCTGGAGCCAAACTACTCGGGAAATTTATTTTTGGTTCCGTCAAACTTCTCCAGTTATGGTAACGGATTTCGCTTGGTTCTAAGCATCGATTCGGCCGCTTAAGTCGTTTCGAAGGTGGAAATTGGTTAAGTTTATAATTGCTCCGTCGATAAGGTAAGAATCTCTTTTACGGAAACCTTCTTCCGAGCTTATAGTTGGTTAATAATCTTTTGTTAAGCTACAAATCCGTTTTTAAGTTTTTGGGTTACGCTTGTTAAATCTCTATTAGTAATATATTACTTTTTTACATATTCCTTAAGTAAAGACGTTTTTTTCTTTTTTACTTTCTTCGAACTAAGAGTTTATATGCCGCTTTAAGTCTATTAGAAAGGAGGTTAAGGCTTTTATTATCGCGTTTAATATCGCCTGTACTTCCGGGCCTATAAGGACCTCTTATTGGACCCCGTAAGAAACGTTCGAAAATCCTTTTATCTAATCCCGAACATGTGCTGCTTTGTTAATTATAAGTTAGAAAATATATAAAAGGCTTAACCTGTACGATCTGTAAAAAGTGACGTAAAAGCGTTTTATTTTCTAACTAAAAAGGAAAGAAAAAAGAAGATCGAAAATGTAGTTTGTATGCGAAAATATATGGCGCTGCGCTAGCGCAGCGTACTCCTAGCGGCTTGGAATCGACGAAAGCTTAGTGCCACGATCGGCCTCAAACGCAGCCCCATTACAGCAGCAGTGTCGTGAGAAACTAAGCAATGACGTAGGCGATAGTCACGTCTAATAATAGCAGATTGTCAATGGTAATCTGGGTAACTAAGTTGTATTATATGCTGGTGCTATCTAGGCTATATGAAAAGTAATAAGCGTATCTATATACTGGTGCCATAATAGCATGTTTGCATCGCTCGAATGGCTCTGCTATCGACCCTGTCGAACATGTGGGGCCTTGCTCGAATGGTTCGGCCATCGAGCTTATCGGGCCATCACGTGATCCTGAATTATAAGATATTTATGTCATGGCGCCGACCATCTCCAGAGGAGCCAAACCCGTTAGGTCATAATACGACTTTTCCCCTCCTATGATTTTTGCCTTTAAAGATCTTCGTTGCTCCTGGTTCGGTGCATTATTCCTTGCCTATTTTATTTCTTTTTTCGCCATACTTCAAAATGTCAAGCCGTATTGAAAAACATGTCCATCGTAAGATTTAGGAGAAAAATAATCTTTTTTATTTTTTTATATTCTAGCTCTATCTGTTATGAACTAGCGGTCTTCGCAGTAATACAAACGGTCGAGATCCTAAAGAGTCAACCCCGACCTAGGTCAAGACGTTAAGTAACTGGCTCAAAGAACTTAACAGCCCTCATTAGCCTCAGGACCTTAACCCAGTCGAGCTATAAAAGAGCTTAAAGGAACTTAAAAAGACTTGATTACCAAAGAGATTTAAGGCGCTTTAATACCTAAAGAGAAAACGAAAATATATACGCTTGTTATTACTATAATTTACATAAATTATAAGCTTATAATACAACTTAAGTATTTAAATAATTTTGAATAATCTGTTGTTATTAAACCTAACTATTACATCCTGTATTACTTAATTTTCTACTATATTATTGTCAAGATAAACCGTACGATTAAATTTAATAATTAATTAAACTTTTTAACCATTTTATATTAGAAGTTTTTATTTAACGATATTATTAAACTTTAAGTAGTATCTTAAACCTTATATTGTTTAATAAGTAGTCCATCTTTTAAAAAAAACTTTTTTAGTTTGCGCAAATAATATTATAGGTTTCGTTAAAGAAAAAGCCTTGATTTAATATTTCCAAAAAAGAAACTTTACGTCGATTTAACTGGTTAATTAATACGGTTATATAACTTAATAACTATAAAACCGAACGTCCTTAAATCCTTGAAATGTTTCATAATTAATTCAAAACTTAAAAAGTTAAAATAAATAAACGCGGATTAACCGGATTAAGCGGATTAACCTATTAACTAACTTAACTAGCATAACCTACTTATATAACTTACCGTAAAGAAATCGAAAGAGTTTTAAAATTTATTAAATCCGCCACTTTTAACAGAACTATTATTAACTTATAATAATTCTTTATAAAACATCGCGCTTACTTGAGGTATTTTTAAATTAAACTTATAATATTTATCTTTCGCATTTAATTTGTTATAAGACATCTAACTGGAAACGCGGTTATGTAATTTCAGTTTATCTTCTATAAAGAAATTATTAATCCTTTAAAAAGCAGTGTATAATAATTATAATTATTTATAAGTATTACGAAAGATTTAAAGAAATATTAAAAAAGTGTTTAAGGTAATAAACGAAAAACTAAAGACCGAAAACAGAATTAAAAATCTAAAGTAAAAAGAATTCATTTCCGGATACGGTAATTCCTTCGTTTAATTAACCTTAGGAATTAACTGGAAATAGAAAATATTAATAATTACATTTTTTAATAACTTAAAGAGAAATGTACAAAAAGACTGTTTAAAAATAAACGCTTTAAAAAGTTAATATATTATATCGCTATAGCGGTTAAAGTCGACGCCGGACAATACCCCTGGAAAACCCGATATTCCAAAAACATACAACATCATAAGGTAAGGTCTTCCTTTAATACTAACATGTTACGAAAAACTAATATATTTTATCGAACGACTCCAGGATTTATAAAATTAAGCGGAATTTAGTAACGTAACTTTCGTACTATTAAGTTTTATAATTACAATAAAATGGGATATAAGGCTTATTAATACCGAGAACCTAAAAGGCCAAGATAAATAGCTAAATCCCTATTTAACAGTTGTTTAAAAACTTGTTCGAAATCACCAATATAACGAAAACAGATTAATTAATATAATCAAAGTCCGAAACGACCATAATCCCCTTAAGAGAGTACAATAGGAACTATAAGAAGCCAAACAGCTATCTCAGGCAGTTATCCAGGAATAACGAACCCCTCTTATAGGATCTATAATAACCCAATAGCTAAAGAAATATAAGGGATAAAAGATACTTATAAAAGACAAATTACTTTCTCATTCCTAATAAAAAAGCTAATAATGATACGAATACTTAAAACTAAATATATAAATTAAAAGATATCAAAGATAAAACGAAGCCTTATTACTAGGATAATTAAACCGTGACGGAAAACTACATCTCATTTATTACAACGGCACTTTTTACCTTAAATATATAAAATAATAATAAGATATCGAAAACAGTTTATACGAATATATAATTAAGGATTTAACTTTTATAATGAAACCGGTAAAATTCTTACGGATTAACAATAATACAAATATCTTAAAATATACGCCTTTAAAAATATTATTAACGTTATTACGGCAGTAATAAGTTAGCTCGATAGAAAAAGTTGCCCAAACGAAAAGTTTATATAATATTCGAATGGTACGGTAATAAAATAAAAGAAAGACGGGTTTACTAAATAGTTACAAAACTATTTTTGGAAGTAATTAATAATTTAAACTTCCGATTCACTTTGAATGGCGACTCAGCGGAACGTTAAAAAATTAAAAAGAAAATCCGAAAAGGAAACGAAGAAAATGAAACAATGCGATGCCCAGTTCTAGGTACGTTAGAAAGAACAAAAAGATCTGGAACCAGAATATATCAACAAAGGAAACCTTTAAAGGCAAGTTCTTTCACTTACAGTTAGTTTAGGTCGACAGGAAAGATAATTGAAATAGCTGTAAACTTTAATTAACAAACTTAAACGCGTATTAAGGCGTTAAAAAACGATTTAAAAGATAAATGTTAGCTAAAGAACGCCGCAAAATAATAAAAGCTAGAAAAAATAGTAAAAGCCTTCTTAGATGGGTTTTAAACGTAAAGGTAAAAACCGAAAATAACTTTATTACCTTATAAGTAAAGCTTAAAACGTATGAATTTACCGTATTTATAATACGGAATAATAAGATGTGATTACATTATATCGGATATAATTAACCAGCTTTAATTACTATAAAGGAAGAAAAAAAACCCTATAGCGCCGAAAACCGAAAAGGCTAAGCATTTATATACGATAATGGAAAGGTTAGTGGCGAAATTAATCATTTCAAGATTTCAGTTAAAAAACGAAATTCAATAACGAACTTGGATATTATTTTAATAAGGAATTACGATACATTGTTGGAAAACTATAGTTATACTAATACAACCTTTTAATGGATTAGGTAACTGGCGAGGTAAAATTCACTTTATATCGCTTCGATAAAAAGAGCAAGCAACGGACGAAAAAATTTTAATATTCGATTAAAGACGGCGACGAATGCACGTAAAAAGATACGAGAGAAACCTTACCACGGATAAGAACAAAACATAAAACAAAACAAAGATACTATAGATGAATATGACGTATTATCGATATTATTAAATCAAAATTACCAAAGATAAACGATTACTTAAAGTATTAATTCTTAAAGCTAAAAACCATAACCAACGTATCTTTATACTATTTCAGATGCGAACCATTATTTCGAAAGGAATTCGAAATAAAATTACCGGAACAGAATAAATAGAATTATAAAATAATACTTAAAAAAGGAATATCGACTACATTTATCCCATTTACAACTTTAAGGAAATAAAATTATAAGCGTTATGTAAATATCTTAAAAACAAGCTTTAGAAAAATTACATATAACATTTTAATTTATTAACTGGATACCTTATATTTTTGGTATAAAGAAAAAAAGAAATGCGACGCCTAGTTGTCGATTATAGGTAATTAAACCAGATTACCGTTAAAACTAAAATCCTATTACCCTTAATTCAAAAAATAAAAACTCCTTTTTAGGGAATAAATTAGATTACAAACATGAACCTGAAAGGAAAGTATTATCAAATCCGTGTTAAGCTAGGATATATAAAAAAGTTACCTTTAAAACGAAATACGAACTTTTAGAATATTTGGTTATACTTTTCGCTCTTACGAACGTACTAGTAACCTTTCAGCAAATAATTAACTATATACTTAGGAAATATTGAGATATTTTCGTTATCTGTTATGTCGACGACATTCTCATTTATTTGAAAAATAAAAAGGAATATACAGGATATAATAATCTAATCTTTCAAGCCTTACAAACGCTAATTTATTAACTATGACGAAAGAAAACCAGTTTTACATATAAAAAGTGAAACTTTTAAAATCCGTTATCACTCCGAGATATATTAAAACAAACCCTAAGAAGATCGCTCCAGGATAAATATAGAAAACGCCTATTATAATTAAAGAATTATAAGCATTTTTAAGGTTTGATAATTATTTGAAAATGTTTATCTAATACTTTAATAAAATAACCATATTATTATTTAACCTAATAAAAAAAGAAAATTCCTTTAAACGATAAAAACGGGAACCGCCTTTTAAGAAATTAAAAACGCGATTACCAGCGAGCCAGTATTAATTATGTACGATTTAAGCCGCTTTCTTAAACTTAAAACCGACGTTTCGGATTACGCTTTAAACGTAATAACCGGGTAGCGTAGTAATTAAAGCAACTTATAGCCTATTGCCTTTTACATTTACAAAGTAAAAGAAGCAAAGTTAAATTACGGTATTTCCGATAAAAGGTTTATGGCCATCGTTAAAGCTTTCTAAAAATTCAAACAGTATCTTAAAGAAACTTCTACCAGGTTAAGGTATATACCGGCCATAAATGTCTTACTCGCTTTATTACTACCAGAAAACTAATAAAGCGATATTTACGTTATACTGAAAAATTAGCCAAATACGATGGCGTTATTATATACTAAAATGGAGCAAAAAACGGGAAAGTAAACGTATTTAATCGAAAACTGAAGTTCGAAAAAAAGGTAATTAAAATTAATTACTAAATCTTGGATATCAGACTAAAAGAATATTTACAACTACGACAAATACCTATAATTAAAGCAATAGCTCTTAATTTAGATTAAAGAATTTAAAAATATAACGATAATCTACTTAAAAATTAAAAAATAGAAAAAACCTAAATCGTGAAGAAATACTAACAGATATTAATCCGAAAAATACATAAATATTAACTATATAAATGTTTAAGCATTTATAAGACCTTAAAATAGTTATAACGTACTTGTTACTGTCCTAAAATAAATTTAATACTAAAAGAAATACGATAATAGTACTATATATATAACAAGGTAGAAACTCGACGATATAAACCCTGCGGAGAATTACAGCTATTACCAGTCGTAAAACGACTATAAAATTTAAGTACTTTCGATTTTATTATTAACCTTTTATTATTAAAAGATTCAATTCCGAGTATATGTTATAATAGCACTTTTATAATCCTTATCCGCTTTACTATTTTTCTTTTTACTTTTTATTATATAACAAGGATACGGCCGCAAAATAAATGTAACGAACCTGTCATACATCCACCTGGAAGTATGAGCAGTACCCGAAATGGGGTCTTGATTGGCAGGTAACAAAAGGGCGAAGGATGATCCACTAAGGGTATGTTCGTTAAAGAGATTTAATAACTCTTCTCTCACTTAGGAAACGGTACAGTTGCCTCCAAATAAAAGCTTAGATTAATAGTTAAAAAGCGAAACTAAATAGATGCTATCTACATAACAAACCGATTCATTATATATCCCATCTCCAAAAGTAAGTCTATCGTAGATCTGTATGATCTGGATAATCTAATTCCTAAATAATCTAAATCAACCAGATCACCTTAAAAGCCAAGTCTTCCTTATCCGGGGTTTAGCCGTAACAAGTTCGCACTAGGTTACAAAGGTAGGTCTCCTCAAAACAGGAACCCCTATTCCTATAACATTATTTCCCCTTTTTAAAAATCTTTATCCTAAAGATAAAAACCGCAGGTTAGCCATTTTACTATATTGAAAAGTTTTTAAGTTTCTCCAGCTAACTTTATCATAACAAATCGCATTCGGAAAAAAAAAAAAAAGCCTCGCTTAAATTAGCGTAATTTTCGGGATACTCTCGCCAATTTAATCGAAAAATTTGGCATCAAAGCCTTTCCTTATTTTAATTGTATTCGATTAGGAACCACCGATTGTTATTTCGTACCTAAATACGTAAGTTATGGTTATTATGTTCGCCGGCAGCGTCCATCTTATAACGTTCTTATCATAAACTCGCTTCAAAAAATGAATAAAACGTAAAAACGTTTATTACGGGAGCAGCGTAAAATTAAGGCCGACTTTTTAACGTTTCAGGAAACCGCAAAAAGGGAACAAAAAACGGTAAAGAAAAGAGTTAATCGAATTGCAGCGTTAACAAAATGAAAAATCGCGGGAATTTATTAAAAGGTTAAAACGGTTTCGTCTTTAATAAAATCTTTTCAAAAAAAGAACGTTAAAGATATTAAAGGAAGGTTTAAAGTTGGGTTAATGAAAAGAACGGGAAAAAATAAAAGAAAAACGATAATAGATAGAAGTGAAGCAGGCGCAGCTTGCTTCCGAAATAGATGCCATAACAAAAACGTTTACTCTTTTCGACTGGAACGCCGTAAGGTTGGATTTAAGCGGGGGACCTTTGTTATTTGCGACCTTGGCCGCGTTAAAAACAGTCGGCGAGGATTTTGCCGGTAAAACGTCCTAACCAGGTTTATCGTATTCGTTAGGTAATTAAATGGTTCCCAAATGTTTTTTTCGTATAAATATCCTTTTTACTTAATTAGGTACTGGATTTTATTTTTAATTATTTTGGAATTTAGTATTCTTTCGATTTCGTATTTATTATTATCATTTTCGATTTTCAAGCTTATCTTTAACGGGGCGTTCTTAAGTACTGGTTTAAGGAAAGAAATATAGAAAACAGGGTATATCTTTATTATTTTGGGTAATAATAACCGGTAATTGGTTCTGGGAATAGCTTTATTAATTTTAAACGGCCCAAGCTTTTTAAAATTAAGCTTATCGTTGGGCCTTTTAATCTTAATTTATGAAATGTTCGACGTTGCGTTCTATCTTTAACGTAATAAATAGACCTTATTTCCTTTCGCTAAAATTAATCCTTTAATTCTTTTCTTATTGTAATATTGGGCCATCCTTTGCTCGAAAAAACGTAATTCGGTTCGTAGGCGAGATTATATTATTTTGATTTTAGTTACTATTATTTTTCCTCGAGGAGTTATAATGGTAATTATAAAAGTTTTATGTATTAACTGCTTTAATCGTTAGGTTATTGTTTCGTATCCGTATATAGCTGTATAAGGGGAGATGTCTATATTTTCGTTGGTAAACGTATTATAAGTTACTTATGCTAATGGTAATAGTTTTACCTAATTATCTTGCTGGTAATTAGTATAGCTTCGGAAGTACTGTTCTAAGGTCTGGTTTAATCGTTTCGTTTAACCATCTGTTTATGGGTAATAAGTTATTAAAAACTTAAGCTTAGTACCGATTTGTTTGAAAAAGCTAGTACCAAACTTGGACGTAAAAGACTTATTTCGATTAAAAATAATCCTTTTTGGTATTCCGTATTTGTCGAAATAATGTCGCATAAATATATAAGCTAATTATTCTGCCGTTATAATTCTTTTAAAAGGTAAGAAGTACCCATACTTGGTAAGTCTGTTAACGATTACCCAGATTTCGTCGTACTTGATTCTAATAGTTAGGTCTTCAAATGAAGGAAAGCTGGTAATAAAATCCCAAGCTATAACGTTCCATGCTTTATTAGGAATATCGGTAGGTTATAACAGCCCGTAAGGTTTATGATATTTACCTTGGCCTTGTTGCAAATATTGCAATTTTTGACGATTTTCTTGATTACTCGGCGCAGTTCTAGGAAGTCGTATATTTCCTATAACCGTCGGGTAATCTGAAAGATTCCTTAATATCCATATAATAGGTTTTCGTAAAATTCCTTTACGAATTATTTTATTAGTTCCTGGGAATAAAAACTTTGCCATATTACAACAGCTAACCGTTTAGCTATCCTCTTAGCTATTAAATGTCTTTTTTTTCATTTATAGCGTAAAAACTTCGCAATTTTGTTAAAAGCTCGAAGGTTGGTTTTTTTAAGATTTCGCATAACTATATAATATTACTTTTGTTATATTGTAACATCTATATGCTTCGTTTAAGAACCTTAGGATTTTAATCGCCTTTGCGACTGAAAATATCCGCCTAAATATTTTCCTTTCCTTTAATATCATTTATTTTAAAGTTAAACTTTCATAAGAAAATCATTTAACTTTTATATCGTTTATTTAGCTTTTATGCCTTTATAAACAGGGTAAAGCTTTTATAATTGGAATAAATATTAAAAGATTTTTTAGTTTCATTAAGGAAAAATTCCCATTCCTTAAAAGCGTTAATAATTATTAATAATTCTTTATCGTAAATTAGGTATCTAAGTTCTGCATTTCGGAATGCCTTCGAGTAATAGGCTCACGGGTACTATTTATTGTTATTCTTTAATTGTTTCAGGATAATACCTAATGTGTAATTTAAGGCGTCCGTTTTTAAACGCTTTTTTGGTTTGCGTTAGGTAATTTCATTATAGGTCCATTAATAATTACGTCCTTTAAGATTTGAAATACGTTTTTTCCATCCTTTAAAAGCTTAAACTCCTTATTAACATACTTTTTAGTAATAAGTTTTATTAATAATTTAACTATATTTCCGTATCCCTTAATTAGGTTTCATACGTAACCCGTAAATCTTAAGATTTATCGGATAACGGTAACGGTCGCCTTATTAATAATAGGTTAATCCTTAATTACTTTTATTTTAAAGCCTTGAATTTAAATTTAGCCGGGGGTAAATATATAGCCTAAAAGGTTTAACTTTGGTATATGCCACATGCTTTTAGCTAGGTTAACTCGCATATTTACCTTATTTAAGCTCTTAAATATTTAAGTTATATACTATTTATGCTCTTTTAAAGTTTTAAAGTAAATAAAAATATCGTCGAAGTAGACGAATACAAACTTATTTAAATATTTTCGGAAGGTGGTTATAACCAAGCGTTAAAAACTAACGGAAGTATTAATAAGTCCTATAAAGATTATTCGGTATTTATAAAATCCGTATATCGTTTTAAATACCGTTTTCCATTTTTTTCTTTTAGTTATTTTAATATAATAATAACAGTTTCGAAGATTAAATACAGTAAATTATATGGCCTTGTTAACGTTTTCTTGCAATATGTTTATAAAGGTTAAGGGGTATTCATTTTTAATCGTAATATTATCTAGCTATTTATAATCGATAACCTGTTTAAAAACGACCTCTCCGTTTTCGTTAATCTTTATTTTCCGTCTTTATTTTTGGCATTATAAAGACGGGGTATTTAGTAAGAAAGTTAAAAAGTCGAATATATTCTTTTTTAAAATCGAATTAAATGGTTTTCTGTAAGGCTTTTAATTTTTCAGGTTTTATGCAGTAAATTCTATGAAACTTGGGATAATGTTTTTCCTTAATGGGTAAGCGGTGCTCTTATTAACCATATGGTAATAATTCGTGGTTTTTTTTATCCTTAAATAATTTCTTAAATCCCTGGTACTTCAGTGGTACCGTTCCAGCTTGATCTGGCACTTGCACTTCTTTAATGATATAACAGATTTCCGGCTTATCCTTTTCGGGTAATTTCTGATTACTTTTCTAAGAAAGTGTTTGGTATTTCTAGTTAATATATGGATTGTCAATCGGAAATTACGGCATTCCCAAAATAATATTATGTTCGGAAATGTCGGCAATTTTTAACGAGATTCGTTGTTAATACTTTTGGATCTAAATAAGAAACTTTTCAGTTTTTCGTAAACTTTATCCGTTTTCATATTTACATAGGCTTCCGTCCATTATACGTAACTTAGAGGACTTTAGCTTATATTTTTAAAAAACCTACTATTTTTGTGCCGTTAACGAAAACATGAAGTTGCTTTCGGCTTTTAAGTTAATTATAGCTTCAAATATACTATTTTTATATTAAAGTAAAATTTTAATCTGGCTACGTAATCCTTTTATTACCTTATATAAGGTTTTATAAGTTGGGGCTTTTCGATACCTTATTTTTAAAGGCCTTCAACGTTTTTCAACTTCTAATAATATCCAGCTTAAAAAAGTCTCCATTCGCGCGCCTTTCGCATAACGTATTTAATACATTAATCGTTTTTGTATTTAAACCATGTTTTCTTGCCATATTTACATTCGAACGTAATTATTTCTTTTAAACTTAATCCTTAATCTTGCATTACTTAAGTTTTATAATTAAAAATATAGGCCTTTAAAAAGGGTATTCCCATATTTAAAAGTTCGTACTAAATATAAAGCATTAAGAAATAATATAAATATCCTTACGAGATAACCTTTTAATTTTATTCTGATTCGGGATATAAATAACAAAACCTAAGGTAATTTAACCATCGGGAAGTTTCTATATATCTACATTCGTTATCTGTTTCGGTAAATATCTTTTCGTTTTATCCGGGCCAGAAGTTACTGTTTTCTTTAACTTGAAAATAAATAAAACAATCGTTAATATAACAAACGGTGAAGTGTAACGATTTATGCTGGCTTTTTCGAGACTTGATATATATTATATATTCAAGGAGCTCGTAAAGCTCCGCGGATAACTATCCGTAATTACTAACGTCAGGTCGGAACTGACCATTTTCGTTAGGCATTTTATACCGAAATATGTCAAGATAACAAAAGCATCCTAGCTTTATAGCTATCCTAAAGGCCATTTATCCGCAGTAATACTTATAGGCTTTAGCCTTAAAATCCTAACAAGTAAGGTAATTTTCGTACTTTAAAACGTCGTTCTGGATTTAAATAATAATAGCAATAGTAAATTCTGACTAAAAGCAAATCGAACGAACTTCTTTGTCTTCCTTTTTTGCCTTACTGTTAGTTTTTTATTTAACCGCTTTAACTTTCTTATGGGATTGAAAAGTCTTTCCCTTCTTAAAGTTCCTTGTAAGGGAAAAGCAACATTCATTTTTAAAATATCGTTTTTTGCTATAATTAAAACACTTTATATTAAACATATTTTTTTAAAGCTTTTTCGAAATAATACTTGCTTCCTTTTAAAGCTGGCTCGTATCCTTCTTAATTCGGCTACTGAACCTTTTATTGTTATTTTGTTTATTAATTCCTTTTTTCTCAATGTACCGGTTAAAAATACGTCGTTTAACCATAATTACTTTATTAATATACTCCTTAAAAGATCTTATCTTAAATACTATATACATCTTATCCTTAACTTAAAGTTATAAACCGTCGTAAAAGAAATAAAACAACGCGCTTTCGGATAAATTAAAAATTCCGGCTAAATAATTAAATTCTGTTATATATTTAATACCTTATTTAGTTTAATAAAAAAGATATAATTATTTCATTACGTACTATTCCGTATTCAGATTTCCAAACATAGCTTACATTCGGTTTTCGAAATATCGTTAATTGTAAAAGATATAATTAATAATATTTAAAAATTCCTTAAAGTAATTCTTTAGATAATCCTTTATAAGAAGCTCGAACCATAAAAAAACCACTCCAGCAAATAACTGGAAAATGGCCATCACCCTCTAGTAATCCTTTATTAAGGAATTTTTGTAAAACTTAAGATAAGTTCTAACCTAAACGGAAAGTCCTTTTACATTTATAATTCCATCATAAGGCTTTCAGGTAATTAGCTTATAACCCTTAATTTCTAGCATTCCGTAATAATTAAGAGGTGGGATAATGACTTCGCGGTACCCATTAAGGCCGAATAATGGGGGTGCTAAGGTTCTTCCCTTTATTCCTCGGGTAGGTTAAGCCATATTCTTTCTGGGGAATTAGGGTTTCTCTTTTTCATCTCTTTCTAAGGCGTGAATTCTACGTAATAAGATCTTCATTTTTTTTTTTCAGGAAAAAGCTCTCTTTCCTTTCCCTTTAGACCTTAAGGTTCCTAAATCCCTGGTTCTTCTTCCGTTCTCGAATGTCCCTAAACCTTAATAATGTCCTTTAAAACCGGAGTTGGTTATTAGATCTAAAAAAAAAAAGGTTCTCCTTTGCCACCAGTTATAAAAGGCATAATGTTATCGATTAATTAAAACACTTTTTCGATAAAAGGTAAATTGTTTAATTTAGTTACTAATCTCTTATTAGCTTATAACGAAAATCGGGGATACTATTTATTTTCTGAACGTCGTTTTGTGATATCGTTTTTATTAAGTTTAAGAAAGCTTATACCTAATTAAGCTTGGAATTATCCGTTAGCTATTAATTAAAGAATTATTAAAATGTAACGAACCTGTTATATATTTACCTGGAGGTATAAGCAATATCCGAAATGGGGTCTTGATTTGCAGGTAATAATACGGCGAAGAATAATTTATTAAGGGTTTGTTCGTTAAAGAGGTTTAAAGACTTTTCCCTTAATTAAAGAACGGTACAGTTGCTTCTCGTTAAAAGCTTAAATTAATAGCTAAGAAGCGAAATTAAGTAGGTGCTATTTACATGGGAAACCGAATTCTATATATCCCAACTCCAAAAGTAAGTATATCGTAAATGTGTATGATCTAGATAATCTGGTTCCCAAATCATCCAGATCAACCAGATCACCTTAAAAGCCAAATCTTCTTTATCCGGGGTTTAGCCGTAACAAGTTCGCACTAGGCTACAAAGGTAGGTCTTCTTAAGACAGGAACCCCTGTTCCTGTAACAATAAAGAGTATATACCTTTTTAAGATATATATTTAAAGTATACGGATTACTAACAGAAACTATTTTAAATTAAAAAACGATATATATTTCAAAACTTTTGGAAGGGTTGATGGCGTAGCCAAGTTTAAACTATAAACTATTTCACGCATTTACACCTTAAATAAACAGATAAACTAAAAAGATCAACCATATATTAAAGCCTATTATAGTATTATATGAATTACGAATAAAACGATTAAATTTAACAGTTACCTATCGCCCAGGTAACTTATAATACCAGTTATTATAATAGTACTAAAATAATTTTAATAAATGCTGACTTTATATCTATACTAAAAGGAGCACTTAACATTAAAATAATCCTTGCATTAAAATAACCTAAGTAATTATACGGAAAGATAAAAACAGAATTTAAATTCCTACCCAACTAGATCAAATAATATTATAATCAAGAAAGGTTAAAAGAAATTAACCTTTTAAGGAGGAAAAAGAGTTTACCTAGTTGCTAAAAACACCAAAACTAAACGACAGAATAAAAAACTTATGTTTAAATATATCGGCTCATATAAAATTACCAAAAGTCTTTTAAAAAATAACTAATAATTAGAACTGCAACTTCAGGTTAAACTCTACTTAATCTTTTACGTTTCTCTGTTCAAATTAATAACTGATACTATCAAAATTAATCCAAGAGGAAAAAAAAGGCAGCAAAGAATATACCGGCATTTAAAGCAGAAAGAATGCAAATATAAGGGGAAAAAAAGGACTTACCGAATACCTAGGGAAATAGAAAAACTACCTAAATTTCGAAAATACATAAAAACCTGCTAAAATTCTTATAAACGCTTAGCCCTTATTAGGGAGCTTTTACTAACAACGATAAACGCGCCCTAATTAACAGTTAACTAATTAATAAACTTAAAGTAATGGACCGGGTCTGCGGTTTAACTTAACGTAACCGCGGTACCCGCCGCCCTTAAATATTTTACTCCATTTTTAAACATTCAAATTCTTCTATAACTTCCATAGCTTAAATCCCACGACGAAGCATTTTAACGTTACGGGAACGGAACAGTCCTTTTTATTTATGTAAACGGTTTAAACTGCTAAACAATTCAGATAAATGTTGCTGCACCTTAGGCAGTTTTTCTTCAACTATACGGTCCGGTAATTCCAAACTATCCTTTTTTCCGATAAGCTCTTTATATATAAAGTTAAAAGGACCGAATAAATCGTAGGAACTCTCGGATTCGATATAACGCGTATACTTTCTAGAACTATAATACACCTTGCAAACCTTGTTTTTAGATTTGTAACAAGAATAAGAAAAGTTCGACGATATGGTAAAATTAAGCCGTTCGAGACGTTCTGAAAGAACGAAAGCGTTAGTAGGCTAATAAGAACGACTTTTTTTAATTAGACCTAATATAATAAGTATGAAGAGGGGAAAGTTAGTTATCAAAATCGACAAATAAATAATGAATTTTTAAGAGTAACGATCCTAGAGGTGAGAAATCGTATTATAACCTAGTGGTTTTAGCTATAACATAAACAGTCGAGATTTTGAAAAGTTAGCCTTACCTTGGTTTAAAACGTTACGTAACTAGCTTAAAGAATTTAACAGCCCCTATTAACTTAAGGACCTGAAGCTAATTAAGCTATAAAAGAGCTGAAGAGAATTTAAAAGGAATTAATTAATAAAAGAGTTTAAACAGCTGAAGTCCTTGAAGTTAAAACGAAGATATATAGGCTTATTAAAACTATAGTCTAAATGGATTACTAGCTTATAATATAATTTGGTTACTTACATTAACCTTAATAATCTATTATTACTAGCCGTGATTATTGCATATCTTATTACTTAGTTTCCCACTACACTACTGCTAGTATAAACCGTACGACTAGGTTTAATAGTTGGTTAAACCCCTTAGCCGTCACACTACCGCCATGCCTGCTTGCTTACGGTGTATTCGTCGCGGTTTCTCTGATTGCCGTATCTCACTATCCGACTCTTCCCGTTGTGAGAGGTGTATATCAGATCAGCAGGGTTTATATGATGGTAATGGTCTTTCCTCTGCTCAGTTAAAGCGGTTGATTACCAATTACGCAAAGGAGGAAACCGACTTAAATCAGACTGAAAAAGAATTCGAAAAGGCTTAACAAGAAGCTGCTCTGGCCTATACTAAGGTCCGTCGTCTTAGGACTTAAAAGAAAATGTAAAGTAATCGAGTTTCGCCTATGCTTATATATAGTTTTTATACACTGGAAGAACTGGATAACTTAAAACGGTAAGAAGAATTATAAAGGCGAGAACAGGCTAAAATAAAGGCCGTAATAGCCGTATCAGTGCCGGCTGTTAACCCGATCGACTAGTTTAAGATTAAAGATACTAATTAAATAACTTTAGAGGGTTTTAATTAAATTGGTTTTATTGGCGGTTTCGGCGTTATTAGTGGAAGTTCTTCAGAAAACGTTGAACGTTTATAAGATTTTTAGCGGAATCCTAGATATTCTCGAAATCGGGGTAATACTTCCATTTTACCAAATACTATGTTATGCCCTTTTTCTTTCGTACGTTTGATAACTTTTCTACTTTGTATACTGGTATATCCTTTATAGTTTTTCTTTTTATTTAGTATTAACTTTAATTATATTTACTGCTAATTGGAATAAGAAAGTATAAAAGATTAAATAAAACTTAACTTTAAGTATTCGCTTTAACTCTTAATTATTTTTTAAGATTTTCTTAATAATCTTATATAAACTAACATGCTTAAAGTCGTATTTTTTATTTAATCGTTTAATTTAAATATTTGTAATAGTTAAATATCGCATTTGTACTGTCTGGAAACTTAACTTTTTTTTAACTCTTGCAAGTTATAATATTTCTCTATCTGGTTAAGTACCAATTCACGTTTTATATTTATTTCTAGGTATAGTTACTGAAGATATTTTAATATAAGGATCGTTTTCACGCCAGTAAAACCTTCGTATCTATCTTTATAAACTTTTCGTATAAAATCAAAGTTAGCATTAATTAAAGTCGTTTTAATATTTTCGTAATACCTAATATTATGAGCTAATAACAGGATAACTGATTTTTAAACTTATCCGTTTTGTTCGTAATTAATGTAAAACTGGAAGTAGGTTTTTAATATTTAGTTGATTCTTTCCGTTTATCCGTTTATTTAAAGTTTAAATACGCTTAATAATTCATAATTTAGGTTTAGCTGCGTTATAAATCCCCTTAAAAATTTCGAAACAAATGTAGTTCCTTAATTTGTAATAGCCTTTATTAGTAACCGGTATATTCTGAGGAGATATCTTAAAAAAAAATATATTAGTTTCTTTACATCCGTATCCTATTTTATAATAAGCAACAGGAAAATTTCGTAAACCGGTCCACAATTATATAAATGCCATTATAATATACGCTCGTAATTAGGTTTTTTAATAATAAAAGCTTAGTAATAAAATGGAAAATAATGAAATCCTATAATCGATTTACGATTAGTAATAACTGTAGTTTTCCGTATAGCTTCTGTCGTAGAGCATTTGCTTTATTACATATATAGTACTGCTGTCGGACATTGTTTATTATTAATTTTGTTTTAAGAAAATAATAGGTACGTTATGCTTTTTTTAAGGTTATATGGATCCTTAGGTATTTATGTAATTAATGTTCGTATATATTTCGTATTAATATTTTCTAATATTCCCCCACAACCTATGTCCTTTGTCTAGTCTTTAATTTTTAAGGAAGTTATTATTACATTCCTATATTTTTAATATTTATTAAAAGGTGCTAATGTAATCGTTAACATTTCTAGTAATTGTAAGTATTTATTTAATATAATATGGAAGACTTAATGGTTAACCTAAGTTATTTTATTTTCTAGCTTTATTGTTAACTTAAGCCGTTAGCTTTACCGGGTTCTGATCCTTTCCGATAAATAATAAAGAAATTATATTTTGCTAGTCTTTCAACGTAACGTAACTATCGTCCAGTTAATTTTTTGGTGATAGTAAAACGAATAAGGCTTTTATAATCCGTATATACCTTGATTTACTAAAAGTTTCCCTTAGGATATTATTTAAACTTTCGAAAAGCTTTAACGATAACAATAGATTTTACATTAGGAATAATGTAATTTGGTTTTATTCACTTTAGTTTATAGGAATAACAGGTAATAAGGTATAAATTACCTTAATTACCGCGGTATTTAATTATTACGTTCAACGCAGAATTCGAAACGTCGATTTTGAATTTAATTACACGATTTAGGTCGTATATAATTAGTACTAGCTCATCGGTAATCGTATCGAATAAACCTTTAATAGTAGTTAACGAATTCGTAAAACGTGTATATTCTTTTAAGTATAATAGGACCTTTTTATCCTTGTATTATAGAGACTCTCTTAACATTTATCTTTATATATTTCAAGGTAATAATATATTTTAAAAATTCCACTTTGTGCCTTTGGAACTTGGTTCTTTTTATATTAATTAATCAGTTTACGTCCTATAAATCTTAAAAAATCTTATAAACGTATTTTTCATATTTCTTTTCGTTCCTTAACTAAATGGAAATATCGTCGAGGTAACAAATAACGAAAATGTTTAAATAATTTTCAAGTCTATAGTTAACAATCTGTTAAAAGGTTATTGATGCGTTCGTAAGTCCGAAAGGTATAAAGAAATATTTAAAAAGTCCGTATTTCGTTTAAAAGTTATTTTCTATTCGTGTGCTAGTTTAATGCGTATTTCATTATATCCTTCTTTAAAATTCAAGTGCGTAAATTATTATGATTTATAAAGGCGGTTTTTGATTTTACTGATTATTTATAACAGCGTTCTATTTTTAATTATTACATCGTTTAAATATCTGTAATCGATAATTAAGCGTAGTTTTCCGTTTATCTTTTGATATAAAGAATATAAGATATCCGGTTAATTAGCTGAAACGTCGTATATAGCTTTTTTTAAATTTGCCTTTAAGCTGTTTTCGTAATACTTATAATTTTATTTCGTTAACGTTATAAATTAGCTAAACTTTGGTCGACATTTTCTTTTTTAAAGAATTCTAGTATACCTTTATTCGTTATATTTTAGTAATATAGTTTTAAGCTCTTCTTGAAATAATCGTTTATATTTATGGTATTATAAATGTACGTTAACTATTATTTCTGGTTTTAAGGGCTGATATTATAAGAAATTGTTTATCTTCTGCAATTTTCTATTAATAGTAACGATAATATGGCGTATATTTCTGTAATGCGTTTACTTTTCTTTATATTTTGTTCTTATAAATGGTAAAGCTTCTCTCGTATGCTTATGCCTGCATTTATTGGCATTATCGATCGAATGTTCAAATCTTTTGGTATCTTTCTAGTTTTTATCGAAGGGGTATGAAATAAACTTTACCTGGTTAGTTACTTGATAGATTAAGGGGTTCTATTAATGTAGCTATGATTTTCCAAAAATATATCGTAATTCCTTAACGGAATGTTATGAAAATTCGTTATTTAATTTTGTATTTTAGCAAAAGCTTCAAGTGATTAATTTTGCGGTTAATCTTTTTATCATCGGAAGTAAATACCTAACTCTTTGCGTTTTCGGTGGTATAAGATTTCATCTTGTTTTATAATCACTTAAGTTCGTTAATTATTTCAGATAATATGTCATTATCTTTTATTATTTCGCATTCTATAAATACGGGAGATAAATACGTTTTAACTTTTATTTCTAAGGTAATAAAGTTATTTTTAATTCCAGTCCTCGTGTTTAAAGCTCTTTTTAAAAGCTTTTGTAACCTTTTCGGAGTTTTACTGTCTTGCGGCTTCTTTATTGATCATATTTACTTTTTAAAGTATATTTTAACTTTTTGAACCGCTTTTAGTTTTATTGGTTAAAGATTTATCGTTGTTTAATTATTTTTCCTATCCGCGTTATTGGCCTCTAAATAAAAGAATATTCGTGTAGAAATCCTTTTCGTTAATATATATTCATTCGGGGTTTTTTGCCCCTTTTATTATATTTAATATCAGGTATCGTTTTACTTTTGTTCTTTTCTTTTCTGCCAGATCTCTGTTTAAATTCTCCGTTATTTATTTAAGTTTGTCGTAAAAGTTAATTAGAAGTTTAAGTTATTCATTATCTTTAAAGATACTTTCATAACGGTTTAATAAATCTATTTCTCCTTTGTTTTATAACCGTATTATTCGGAATTGTATATAAGATTTCCATTAAGGTAGCTCTTTTTTTCAGGCTAGCTTGCCGCTGCCGTTATAACGTCGAAGGTGTTTTATAACGCGTATTTTTGCAGATTTTTGTACCATCTTTAATCTTTAAGATTTGCTTCGGTTTTGTTACGAAAGTAAAACCTTTGGTTATATATTTGCGTAATCTGTTTTTCGATGTACTGCTATTTTTAGGTATGTTTAAGGTAATGGCCGTACTTGCAGTAAATAGCGTAGAACTTCTCGTAGCGGCGTAATCGTTTTAGTAATATAGCTTCGTTTTAGTTTTAGTATTCTTTAATATATGCGTTTAGTTCCAACTGTTTGTATCGTTATTGCCGTTTTTAATGGGAACGGGAAAGTAGCTTGTTTTCTGTAAGCATTTTTTTATCCGTCGTATTCCTTTAGTTGTTAGGCTATTGTAAGTCCTGTAGTTAAGGCTTGTTATTTCTAGATAGCTGCTTGGCATACCTTTTTATCTCCCTGCAGTCTTTATTATTTTACTTTAAGGGGATTGTCATTATTTTTAACTTTGATTATGCCCGATATCTTATGGTTTCAGTTGTATTAGTTGTTTTTGAGTTGTCCTTTTAGTATAAGCACCTATTATTTAGATTTTTATTTACTTTGATATTTGCGAGTGATATGATTTATTTTACCGTTGTTATAACATTAAATCTGGCGTTAGCTTTATCGTTAGACTGCTCCTATTTCTATAAGTCCAGGTGCCGTTTTATAGCATATATTTATTTCTCGTAACTTATTAGTGTTAAGGAAATATCTTCATTTATTATTTTTCTCGTCCTTAAAATGTTGAGGTCTTTAGGCGTATTGTCGGTCTTTGATTTTGACTACCCTAATAATATAATTTATTAACCTTATAAGGAGTTTCTTCTTAAATATCTCTTTTGGTACTTTTTATTTTAAGTTGTTAAAAAATATAATTATATAAATTTTTTATCCCTAGTTAATCTTTAAGATTAATTACATAAAAAATTACTATATCCAGAAACTGATCTTTTTTATTTTAGGTATTTGATTTTCTTTTCCGCTTTAATTTTTTGGTTTATTATTTCGAATGATTCTTTTTGGTTTTCTTTCGAATGTCTTATAATTGTTTTAAATCTTTATTTAACTCGGTTAGTAACCTGTTTACAAAGAGCGGGCTGTAAGTAAATAACCGCGTTTCTGGTTAATTATTTCATAACGAGTCAGATTCGAACAGTAAATATTTTAAGCTTGATTAAAAAGTACTTCAACTATGCGCGATAGTTTATAGGAAATTATTATAATTTAATAATAGCTTTGTTAAAAAGGTCGGCCTTAGTAAGTTTTCAAATCTTCTCAGGTTTTCTGCGAGAAGCTATTCAAGTAGGTTATGCTGGTTAAGCAGGCTAATCTGGTTAAACAAACTGCGATAATTATACGAGTTATTCCTTACTTACCTATTTTATTAAGTCGATTTTCTGAGTTTTTATCGAATTACGAGTTGCCTTGAAAGTATTAATAAATCCGGTTTTGTTATCAGTGAGTTACGTAATTAGGTTCTTTAATTAATCTATTCGTTATGATGCTTTTCCTTATGAAAAATTAAATTAGGGTTTCTCGTTACCAGAAGTTCTGGTAATATTTTTAAAGATTTAAACCGGTTTTTTAAAAGCGGGCTCCTTATTAAATAATATAATATGAAGGCTATCAACTAAATATAATAATATTATTATATACAAGCTTAAAACGTAGAACTGCTAATCGATTTAATTAATTATTAACCTTAAATCATCCGGTTTATATTAATAACACTATTGTAAAAAGCTAAATAATAATGTATATAATAATTAAGTTTTATAATAATAAATTATGAAACGTAATTTAAATGGTTAAGTTATATTACAAGTTAGTATTATTTAAGCTATAAGAAATAATAAGCGGATTTGTATACTGGTCCTATAATAGCATATTTACATAGCTCGAATGGCTCTATCGTCGAGCCCATCGAGCTAATGAAGCCTGGCTTGAATGGCTCGATCATCGAGCCTATTGAGCCATCACGTGATCCTGGACTACAAGGTACTTGTGTCAGATATAGGGGACATCAGTTGTGTTGTTGTATTAGGTCAGTTGCAGGTGCTGTTGCACTCATACAACTTTAAGTATCTTAGCTCCGGAACACATATGGGCGGATCAATAGGTGACCTTTCCGTATATGGGGTGCGCTACGCACCCCCCAGCTAGCTGACAACTTGTGTCATAGCGGCGACCGTCTCCAAAGGAGCCAAACCCGTTTAGTCACACCACCTATGTAGCCACCAAAAATATTCAAATTAAACGACCAAATACAAAACTTGATTTTAAATATATCGGCCCATATAAATCCATTATGAAAACATCAGAAAATAATTACTAATTAAAATTATTACTTGAAATTAAATTTCATTTAATTATTTATATCTTCTTACTTAAGTTAATAACCGATACCATTAATGTTAATATAGGATATAAAAAAGGGCAAAAAAGGACGTACTAATCTACGAAATAATGAAAATCCTAGACGCACTTAAAAAAAAAGTACTTCCAGAGTACCTGATTAAATTAAAAAATTACTCAGACTTCAAAAATACCTAGGAACCTGTTAAAAATCTTATAAACGGTTAACGCCTCTTGAAGAATCTTTACTAATAAGGCCGGAATTATTAATAATAGTACCCTAATTAATATTATTAACAACGGCCCAGTCAGTATTTTCGATACCCAACCAGTTTACCAGACCAAGAAGCTGCGCCAACATAACCGCGCTAACCTCTAACCTAACTTACTTACGTCTTTCTTACTTTTGTTAGACACAAGCGTATATTTAGTATTGGGGTTGAAACTTGGTATTCTTGTGTTGTCTTGACCATTCTATAGTTAATATCTAGATGATCTGGTATGTCCATACAAATGATGTAGCTGGAAAGGTTTCCACTTATAATCACAAGCAATCTCTGATGCTCTCGCCATACGCCACATTCCTGACAACTACCAGTTATCTGACAACTTTTCCAGTTCCTCTAACGATTAAAGTTTACGTTAAACTATAATCACATCTTTTAAAGGTGCTAAAGCCTTTTATATACGCAATTAAATCAAACGAACTAAAGTTTCGTTCATTTTCTCTCAATGCCCGCGCTAAATTTCCAACTAACGTTTTTAAAGTTCCAAAAAAAGTTCTTCCGTTCACGTTTCCTCCCGCTTAAAGCGTTAATGTTTACTGGGAATAGATTTTTCTAAAAAAGCGCTACGCCGATACCGCTTTAAGAACGACCGCGGAAAATATATTGCTTGTATGGTAATATATTTTCCATTACCTTATATTAAAGTTCTTTTAAATGGTAATAAAAATAAAGTAACACTTTAAAATCCAATTCGTTAAAAACGTTTATATAGTTAATACAACGAGCTGTAAAAGAACGAAATTTAGGATAAAACCTTTTAAATAGATTAAATATGTTAAATACCGGAAAACGTCAGAAAATAAATTTAAAGAAAAGAAGTTACTTCCGATATTTAAAAATAAATAAATTAATCTGTAAGGACAAAATTCCTGCAAAGGGGGAAATGTTATTTTGGCTTAATAAGGGTTAAATGTTTCAAAAAGGGTCGAAGATTACAAAATTTAAGTCCTAATAAAAAGGCCCGGTTCCATAACTATTAATTACAGGAGATCTAATAATCAGGAATAACCTATATGAGTAGGATTGTGAATAATCATAAGGATAGTATTAATTAAAAGCCGGGAAACAAAATTATCAAATATTAAAACAAAGAATATAGACCGTCGTTGCTTTTTATAATTTGGACAAATTACCAGCTTATAATATAACTTAGTTACGTAGATTAACTATAATAATTTGCTGTTATCGAACCTAACTAGGACATATCTTATTACTTAGTTTCCTTCGATATTACTACCAACATGAACCGTACGACTAGATTTAATAGTTGGTTAAACTCCTCAGCCGTCATAGTGGAAAGTTTAGCTTCACCGTATATTTACCTTGTATATTAAATATTACTGAAAAATAATATTTATAAGAATTTACCGGATTATCAAAATATGGCATATTTAACATAAGACTAAATATTATTTACACGGTATTAAAATATAATTCTTGTATAGTAAACACGTTTAAAATATTTTTAAATAGTTGGGAATTATGATTAATTACGAATTAATATATTGCGAAAGCTTTATCACTTTAAAATCTTTTATTAATATTAATTAGAAAGAAGACGTAATATAAATTATTTAGTAGTAATATAAACATTTAATTTCGATAATGAAATGATTTAAATATAATTTTAAGTAGTAACGTCTTCTTTATTTTTTATAAAGTTCAACGTTGTGACGGCTAAGGGGTTTAACCAACTATTAAACCTAGTCGTACGGTTTATGTTGGCAGTAATGTCATAGGGAACTGAGTAATAAGGTATTTAATAGTTACGTCTGGTAATAGGAGATTGGTAAAGGTAATTTGGGTAACTATGTTATATTACAAGCTGGTAATTTGTTGAAGTTATGAGAGGTAACGAATGTATATATCCTTTTTTAGTTTCTGGTAATTCCGCTTGATTTCTTCTAATTAGTATTCTCCCTATAATTAATATTAATCCTAATCCATCAGGTTATTTCCGATTATTAGATTTACCGTAATTAATGGTCACGTAACCGAATCCTCTTGTCGGAATTTATTTCTTATAATCTCCGACCGCTTTGGAAAAGCCAAGCCTTGTTAGGCCATAACAGGATTTCCCCAATTCTAGGATCTTTACCCTTAAAGATTAATTTTATTTATTTCGAAATTTCGTAAATAACCTTCCCTTTTTAATGTCATTTTCTAGCATATTTCGATATCTAATATATTGAATCGGATTAAAAGGTTTCGTCGCAAATCTCGCACTTTTACCTCTTGTGGTATTAATCTTGTAAAGACTTTGAACGAAATTAGTTTTAAAATAATACCTTATTCTTGGTGTTTTTTAAAAGGACTTTAATGTAAAATAATGTAAAACATATCGGGCTCTACGAAATGTATTTCCCGAGGTTACTTTGATGATGGTACTGGCGTGGCGCTTTGCTTTTTTTAAAATATTCGTCGTAAATATTAACGTCTTAAGCGGAAGGAAACGCTTACAGAAGAACGTGTTTTAAAACTTTAAAAACGCCAGCTAAAATTTAACGTCGGTATTAAGAGGAGATAAACGAAACCCTAATTGGTTTAATTCGATTACGTAAACAAAAGGATTTAACGTATTCAAAAAATATTACTATGGTTCAACGTAAGTTTCAGTCGTTAAACGAGCTAAAGGAGCAAAAAAAACGTAAGCAGATTGGGTTAAAAGTTAGCGCGGTTATACTGGCGTAGGCTTTTAATCTGGTGGATTAATTAGGCATCGAAAATACCGATTAGTCCGTTATTAAAAATATCAACTGTGGTACTTTTAATAACCCTGGCGTTATTAGTGAAAAACTTTTAATAGACGTTAGGCGTTTATAAGATTTTTAGCTGGTTCCGAGGTATTTTCGAAACTTGGGTAGTTCTTTTATTTAATTAAATATTGAGTAGGTTTATCTTTTTTTCGTATATTTAAGATCATATTTGCTTCGTAGGTTAACATATCATTGGCGGCCTTTTTGTCGTATCGTGCATTAACTTTAATCAGGTTTATTATTAACTCGAATAAGGAAACGCAAAGAATTAAATAAAGTTTAATTTTGGATAATAATTTAAATTGGTAATTATCTTTAAGACTTCTTTCGATAATTCTATATGGTCCGATATATTTAAAGTGAAGTCGTTTAATTATTTTTGGCAGCTGTGTAAATTATCTTTCTTTTTTGGAAGGTTAATATTTTTAACCTTTTTAAGTTCTAATATTTCTTTATTTAATCACGTAACCATTTAAACTTTTTATCTTTGTGTATAACTACTTAAATTGCTTTAATATAAGAATTAATTTAACGTTAATTAGTTTTTCGCGTATATCTTTATAAACCTTTGATATAAAACCGAAATTGGCGTATGCTAAAGTTATTTTAATCCTTTTATGGTAGATAGTATTATAGGTTAATTAGACAACAGCTAACATTTGAATTTAATTATTTTATTCGTAGTTAATATAATATCGTAAATAGGTTTTTAATATTTAATTAATTCTTTGTATTTATTTATGGTTTAAAAGCGTTACATAGTTTATAATTTAGGCCTAATTGTATTATCAGTCCTTAATGAAATCTGGATGTAAATATCGTTGTTTTATTTAAATTAAATTCCGTTAATCATCCGCATATTTTTAAAATATGTTTTAAAAACTTATAGGTTATTTATTTTACGTTCGTATCCTTATTGTATAATAGGAAATAGGAACACGTTATATATCGATTAACGATTATAAAGATGTTATCGTAATATATGTCCGTAGTTAGGTTTTTTGATAATGGAAATTTGGTAATAAAGGTGAAAATAACTAAGTTTTATATTTATTTTGTAACTAGTAATAGTTGTAGTTTTCCGTATAGCTTATGCCGTCGAATCTTTACCTTGTTACAGATATGACATTATTATTGTACTTTTCTGTTATTGATTTTATTTTAGTAACGTAATAAGTGTGTTATAATCGTTTCAAGGTTTTATTGTTCCTTAGCTATCCGTATAACTAATGTTCGTATATGTTTCGTATTAATGTTTTTTGATTTCTTTTTTAAGACTTATATTTTTTTAATATTTTAGTTTTTTAATAGGTTACCATTGTATTCTTGGATTTTCTGATATAGGTTAGCGGGTGCTGCTCTGATCTTTGCTATTTTTCTTGGTTGTAAATATCCTTTTGGCGTAATGTCGAAAATCTGGCGGTTAATTTTGATTAATTGTTTTTCGATGTTTGGTTTTCGGCTAAATGCGTTTGCTTTGCCGTTTTCTGATTTGTTTTGGTGGATAATAACGAAGTCGTATTTTGCTAGTTTTTCGGCGTAGCGTAATCATCGTCTTATAAGTTCTCTGATGGTAATAAAGTGCATGAGGTTTTTATAATCGGTATATACCTTAACCTGGTAAAGGTTTCCTTTAAGGTAATGTCTAAGCTTTCGGAAAACCTTAACGATAATAATAAACTTTTATCGGGAATGGCGTAATTTAATTTTATACCTTTTAATTTGTAAAAGTAAAAGGCGATCAGGTAAAGTTACCTTAATTATTTCGGTATCCGGTAAGTACGTTTGAAACGTAATCCGAAACGTCGGTTTCGAGCTTAATTAGGCCGTTTGGGGTATATATAATCAATATTAGCTCGTTAATAATCGTGTGTCTAATTTTCTAAAAACCGGGTGTTGTTTTTATCGTTTAAAAAAATCTTTTTCTTTTTTTATTAAATTAGATAATAACGTAATTACTGGATTAAAGTTTCGAAGAAACCTTTTATAATAGATAACAAATCTAAAAAAGGTTTATATTTTTTAACCGTAGTAGGTACTTCTTTTTTTATATTATTTCGGTTCTTTGGGGGTTTGTCTTAATGCAACATGGGATAATGATATGTCTTAGAAATTCTATCTTTTGCCTATAGAATTAGCCTTTTTCCGCATTAATCGTTAGGCTAGTATTTGGTAAGCCTTAAAAGATTATATAAACGTACTTTATATATTCCTTTTGTTTTTTGAAAATATGAGAATGTCGTCGAGCTAACAAATAACGAAAATGTCTAAATATTTCTTAAATACATGGTTGATTATTTGCTGGAAGGTTGCTGGTACGTTCGTAAATTCGAAAGCTATAACGAGGCATTCGAAAAGTTCGTATTTCGTTTTAAAGGTCGTTTTCTATTCGTATCTTGATTTAATACGGCTTTAAGTATATCCTTTTTTAAGGTTTAAGCTCGTAAATTAATTTGTTTCGTAACGACGGCCTTTTATTTTATTAATTAGGTGTAACGGTATTGTATTTTTAACCGTAATATTATCTACTTGTTTATAACTAATAATTCAAGTTAACTTTCCGTTCTTTCACAATCGGAAAAATATAAAGTATCCGGTTGATGAATTAGAACGTCGTATATAACTTTTTCGAAGTTTATCTTTAAGGTATTTCCGTAATGCCTGTAGTTTTATTTCTTTGAATTTGTAAATTAGATAAAATTTAGTTAATGTCTCTCCTTTAAGAATTATTTTATGGTTTTATTTGTTATATTTTGATAATTTCATTGGGAGTTTATTTCGATATTGTCGGTTATATATATCATATTGTAGTAATATATTAATCGTAGTTTCTATTTTGGGGGGTTGATGCTATATGTAATGGTTTATCTTTCGCAACTTTGTTTTAATGGTAGCGAAAATACGGCGAATTCTTTTCTAGTACCTTTATACTTTTTTATGTTTTATTTTTATAGGTGGTGAGGTTTTCATCGTGTTTTTATGTTCATACTCGACGCTATCTTCGATTAAATGTCAAGATCTTTTCGTATCTTGTTTTCTTTATCGAGTAAATATAAAGCGAACTTTACGTGGTTATTTATCTAATTAATTAAGGGGTTGTACTAGTATAACCATCGTTTTCCTAGGATTATGTCGTAATTTCTTATCGGAATAATATCGAAGTTTGTTATTTGGTTTCGTCCGTTAACGAAGATTTCGAAGGAATTAATTTCGCAGGTAATCCTTCTGTTATCGTAGGTAAATCCGTGACCTTTTATGTTCTCGGCGATGTGGGGTTCTATCTTTTCCTTTCATGGTAATCAAAGTCGGTTAATTCTATCCGGCGTAATATAATTACGTTTTAATATTTCGGAATCTATTAATACGCTAAATCAGTATGTTTTAATTGGTACTTATAGGATAATAAGGTTATTTTTAGTTTTTATCGTTACGTTTAAAGCTTTTTTGGGAAGCTTTTGCTAGCTTTTCCGGGTTTTCTCATTTTACGGCTTTCCTATACGTGGCGTGTATCTTTTAGTTCGTTTTTTCATACTTTAGTACGTTCTTGATTTTTTTAATTAAAGGATTGTAATTGTTTTAATTATCCTTCCCGGCGGCGTAGAGTAAATTCGAATCGCAGGATTCGCATTAAAAAGTTTTCTTTGTTAATGTATTTTAATTTGAGGTTTTTTTGTTCCTTTTGTGGTGCCTGAAATTGGCCGTTATATTACTTTATGTTTTCGTTTTTCTTTTAAATTTCGTTTTTAATTTCTTATCTTTCGTTCGAGTCGTTCATAAATATTAATCGGAAGTTTAGGTTTTTGATTACTTTTTAGGATGCCTTTGTAACCGTTTGGTAAACCTATTCTTTTCTGTTTGCGGTCGTATTATCCGAAATGATATATAGGGTTTCCGTTAGGGCAGGTTTTTCTTTCGGGCTAACTTTTTACTACCGTCATGCTATTAACGGTATTTTTCAAGTCGTACATTTTTCGGTGTTTATATTATCGTTAATCCTTAAGATCTTTTCCGATTTGGTTATAAAAGTCGAATCCGCAATAATATAGTTCCGTAATTCGTTTTTCGACATATCCTTATTCTTTTATATATTTAAGATAATAAACGCGCTTGCATTAAATAACATAAGATTTCCCGTATCGGTCCGGCTTTCCTGGTAGCAGGTTTTCGTCTTAACCTTAATATTCTTTAATTCATGCGTTTAATTTTAATTGTGGGTACCGTTATCGCCGTTTCTTCTAGGAACGGGACAGTACTTTATTCCTTATAAGCTCCTTTCATCCGTCGTATTTTTTCAACTATTAAGTTATTATAAGTCTTATAATAAGGGTTCGTTATTTTTAGATAACGTTTTAAAATAATCTTTTTACCTTTTATAATCCTTCTTATACTTCCTTAAGGGAGTTATAACCGTCTTTAATCCTGATTATGGTAATCAATTTATTATTACCTTAATTATATGGAAAAGGATTTAAGGAATTATTATTTCAGTATTTTCCTATAACTGTTTAAATGGTTTACATTAATATGCCTTATATTATATCTTGCTATTATTAAAGCATTTAATAATGCCAAAGTTACGTTATTAAAATACTTTTAATTCCATAAATTCTCGTAGTGTTTTAGAGAAAGTAAAAGGCGTATCCTTTTTGTTTTGATAGTCGCCCTTCGAATATCCGGGCTTAAGCAAATCATATTTCCTTTATCCGACGTTTATAGCATCTGTTGTTAATTTTAATTTTTCGTTAACATATTCCGTAAAAATAAATAATTCTTTAATCCGGATTATTTCGTCATTAAGCGTTTTCTTTATGCCTTTATAAAAGGTATCCATTATAGTTTTATCGACAATTTATCCGGTACGCAATACGGTTTACTTTAATAACGCCTTGTACTTCGATACGGGGCCTTTTTGAATAAGTTAAAGGATGTTTTCTTCGGCCTTTTATTTTTGGTTAAAATTTCCGTTTATGTTTCGGACTTTTTGTTCGAAGTTCATATAATATTCGAACAACTTGTTAATATCTTTTTTTCCGGTCGTTTTCTATATTTTTTGAATAATCTCGTAAGGCAAGTTTCAACCATTTTAAGGCGCTTTCCTTAAGGCTTCGGGCAATAGTAATAACTTTGTCGGCTTCGTTGACCATGGAATTCCGATAGAAATAAAAGTAAAACTTAACTTAAGTTAAGAAAGGTTGTATATTTCCGGTATTATTAAAACGTTTTGGGGCATTAATCCTTTACTTAAATCCAGTAATAGGTTATGCTTTAACCTAACTTTTAAGTTATTCGTTTGCTTTTTCGAATTTCTAGATTTTCTGTATTATATTGATTATAACGTTTCTTAGCTTTTTAAACCTAAGTTTCCTAATTAAAGATTAATTGGTAAACCTAATATCGAGATATTGCTTAAAGCTTAACGCCATTATTAAATAAAAGTTTATAACGTATAACGGCTAAAGGGTTTAACCAATTAATAGACTTAGCCGGACGGTTTATATTAATAATAATCTCGTAAAAAACCAAGTAATAATGTATTTAAGAATTAGGTTTCATGATGGCAAATTATTAAAGGTAATTCAAAGAACTAAATTATATTATAAGCTGGTAATCTCTCTAAATTATACAAGCTAACGAAAGTCGATATCCTTTTTTAATTTCTGGTAATTCCGCTTAATCCTTTTGATTACTTTTCTCCCTGTCATGAATAATAATCTTAATCCCCTGGGTTACTCCAGATTACTTAATGCACCGTGAGTAATGGTTATGTAACCTAGTCTTCTTAATGGAACTTGTCCTCTGTAGTCTCCGACCATTTTAGAAAGGCCAAGCCTTGCTGCGCCATAACAAACGTATAATCCGAACTTCGATAATAAAAGAAATAATATAATGACGTTAGATTTAAGTATATTATAATTTAAAACTTTTAATATTAAAGAGTATACCGGACAGAAAAGGTTAACTTTAAATATCTCGATATTAAAGCCTAAATTGTTGTTAAATTAACGAAAATATTACGTTAATTAAAATTAAAACCTTTCATTAAAAGTTAAGTTTAAAGTAAACAGATTACATTGTAACCTTATTTAATTTTTAATTTACCGTTCCGTTTTACGTATCCGTTTTTTTAATTAAATACATAATATTAAAAAATGTTTTTAAAAAATAATAAATTACGTAAGCTTAGTTACCGCGGAACGTTTTGGTAAATTCTATTAGCCTATTATTACTATTCTTTTATACTTTAACGAATATATTTTATAATAAATATTTAAAATCTATATCAAAATCGTTGTCAAAGACACCCTTTCTTTACATAGATTCGACCTCAAATTTATTCTCAACTCTTTTCAGAGTAAATAAAAGATTCGAAAAAATAAAAATAAACCCTAATTTTGACGACGAAGCGGGATTACATTTTATCAAGGTAGGAAGCTTCTTACTTCAATTCCTACATAGAATTATATGTATACTTATAAATCTATATATAGTTAAAGGTATTTCTTTATAGTATTCAGGGTAATGAAATTAAAATTAAGCAAAGAAATAATTATAACTTAAAATAATAAAACTTCGTTTTCGTAAAAAATGAGATTACGTTTATATTTATTACGTTATATTGGCAAAATCCTTTTACCGGTCATAATATCTTAACATTAATTATTTATAATGGTATAAAAATATCTTAATTTGAAATATTTTTATTAAACTTTCATCAACTTCAAGTAAACATAAGAAAATTAGATAATTATATTTTTAATCCTATAAGGCAGATTATATACGTGTTATAATATAAATAGCAACAAGTAATACGTCTTTATTATTTTAATATTAAAAGACTTTAAAGGTTACGGAGAATATTTAACAATTGAACATTTGAACCTTTTAAAACAAATCGCATAATATCGATTTATCCGCTATAAAAACCCTGTTATTGCTACAAATTTCTAAAGCATTATTCGAATATTACAAAAAAGTTTTTAAATTCGTAATTAATAAAGGAAAAAGGTTTCGAAGATAGTGTAACGTCGACCTTCCTTAACATAAATTATAAACCTATATTTATGTATTTATTTTTAAATTTAAAATTAAAATATAATTATGCATCTTCTTTATGCTAGAATAGAATATAAGCAACTTTATTAAAACATAATCTTCAAGGTACATGAGATGCATTTATTATATTTATTATTGTTATAATTTATATATATATATATATATATATATATATATATATATTTTATTAACCTTTGTAGCCGCTTTTAGCGGAATAATATATAACATCGAATTTAAAGATAAGAAAACCTAATTTCGATCGAAAAAGGAAATAAAATATTTATATTTATATATTTTCTGCCGTTAATTTCTTTTTTACCCATAACCTCTTTTTTTCGTCTCATTATTACCTTTTGTTTATTTACCCTTAGGTTAAAAAAAGTTAATTGATTTTAAGTTTAACCTTTTAAAGGGAATTATACTTATAGGACCTTATACGTCCTGAAGTGGTATAGTTCGAACGGGATTGTTGAATTAAGGCATATAACGACTCATATCATTTGTGTATATAAGATGTGTAGTTCCCCAAGCCTAAAAGGCTGATCACTTGGTATGGAATTCAACGGGTATTCAACCTATCTTTGACATAAGACGGAATCTATGATCCACAAGGCGATTAAGACAGACAAGAAGTTCCTCCTCTTAAGCATCGGTAAGCTTTTTCTAATACACGGTAACAGCAGCCTTCTCCGAGATTGACTGACTTATAGGGCCACTAAAAGTCGAAGACGTCACGATAGTCCCGGGAAATGGGAGAGCTTCAACTATAGTTATCACTCATTTTTCTGTCTTTTCCTGAGCTCGGAAAGTTGTATTTTAGGTGTTAGGATGTAAAGCAAACGAAAAGTTGCAGACGTTAGGGTAGCTGCGGTTATTCGCGGTATGCGACGACTAGGCTTGTAAATTGCAGGTGATAACGTTATAAATTACCAGCAAGCCCGATCAACAAGGTTTCGTTATTCCGAATGCAATAATACGATATATACCAATAACCGCTGTAGGGACTTGTATCACAGTCTAAAATAGGTATAGCTGATAGTATTCTTTTCGAAGGAAATTAGTTGGGCAAGGTTTGGCGAATACTTAGAAAAGAGGTTTGGCGCAGCTACACAAAGTAATAACACTTTGCTATTAGTTCGCCCCTCGTCAAATAGCATACGCAACTAGCCTAATATAACAATATAACTGAGGTCGCCTATATCTGACAAAAGCTCACTATTAAATAGATGATAAATACGTGTGCATAATAAGCGTATGCTTCTTACACAAGGTGGTTACTGGAACATATATATACTTCGATTAAACAGATAACCCTTCTTTATTGGCGTTGTCACAGTTAGACTGATCGTGAGAAAAGGTTGCAAAGAGTGTGAGAATTGTAAATTATCATAGATCATCTAGGCTATAGGGAGCAGTGGCTAAGAAGCTCTATATAAAATGTGGCTCGTTCGAAGCAACTTTCATCATCGCATTCAACATGTGACAACCGCCCTCGCAGAGTTTTCAGAATGACCAAATTCCAATAGAGTGGGCTAGATGGGAAGAAAGACATCCGTGTCCTGCGGCTTTTTCCCAACCGGAACCATCGTGCTCGACTTCAGGGGGAGTTATCGCATGTCGACCTAACTTAACGACTGTCGGATACAGTTGCTCTGGGTTGGAAGGAATCGGTCCGTGTGTCGCGTTATTGGGTGGAGGACACAGGGGTAGCAGCTAATTTATGTGAGAGATTAATTCCTTTCTGCCTTGACGAAGGATAGTTAGCTGTTATTATCATTAGAATCAATATGCGAATAAAGCTATAAAGAATATACTTAATTTGCGTAGTTTTAAGCTGTATAATAATTATCAACCCGGATTACGAGGTTCTTAATATATATTATATTTATCCCTCAAAACCTTTTTTATTATTAGTAAATTAATGGTTAAATAATTAACCGAAATGGGATACGACAAGTAATAACTTAAGATCGGTTATAAAAGCGAAACTCGAAAAGTTAAGCTAATAAAACGCGTAGTAGGAAGAACCTTTTAACCGTATACCCGAAAATATCGTCTGGTTATTCGATCCTGAATTAGAAGAAACGTTACTTGTGAAGCTTAAATAGCATTTATTTGGAGACGTTGATCGGCGTGCAAGCGTAGCGGCCGATTTTGACTAAACCAAGACAACGAAATATAAAATCTTTTTTAAATCTTTTGCGCCGAGAAATAATATTAGGATTCGTAAAACAAACCTTGGTTACCATAAGGTCGATAATATATAACTTTATCGGAAAGTCGTATTTATCTTATTTAGAAGCTAACGAACCGATACGTAAATGGATTAATAACTGAACGGAATATATTAATACGGATAAAACAGTAAAGCTTATGAAAGTTAAATATAAAGAGGTTTTAAAAAGAGAAAGATATATTAAGTTAAAGAACTTTTACGAATAGCTGAAGAAATGATATATATTTATAACGAACGTTATAAAGACTACTATTTTTAAATCGGTCAGCTTATAACAGGTAAATAACTTCGTTAATATAATAGCATTATTTAGAAGGTTATACGTAAATTAATTACGGTTAACTATATTGCGAAACGAAGTTAATAACTTATTTTATAAGATCGTTAATAAGGAAGCGCCTATGTTAATAAAGATATCCCTGCGGTAGGAAAAAATAAAGTTGCTTATGAGGACCGTAAAAGAGGTATTTACGTTATCGCTTTTAAAGGTAAAAGCTTTATTATAAAAAGCGATTAGCTTGTTAATAAAGTTTCCTTTTTAAAATTATTTCGCAAACGGGTAAAAATTAATTTTTAAGTTAAAGATCGTAACTTTAAAAAAAATACGAAAGGTTGCCGAACATATGGTAATAACCTAACGGTCTTGGCTGCAACGCACACAGTCGGACCTCTAGGGAGTCAGCTCCGATCTAAGCCCAGATGTCACGTGACTAGCTTAAAGAACTTAACAGCCCCCATTGGTCTAAGGACCTTGAGCCAGTTAAGCCATAAAAGGGCTTAAAGGGACTTAAAAGGACTTAATTAACGAAGAAGTTTAAGCCGCTTAAGCACCTTAAACTAAGGCAAGGATATATACGATTATTATCACTAGAGCTTAGATAAATTACCAGCTTATAATACAACTTGCTTACCAGATTACCTTTAATAATTTATTATTACCAGACGTAACTATTAAATATCTCATTACTTAGTTTCTTACGATACTATTGCCGACATAAACCGTACGATTAAGTTTAATAGTTGGTTAAATCCTTTAACCGTCATACGTCACAACGTTATGTTCGGTAATGCTGTTAAACTTTAAACAATATTCCGATACCATACCCACCGGCAAGCAATCAGGAATTAGAAAGCTTAGTGTTAAGAAATTAGGAAATGGTATAAGAGCCATAATATAAAAGATCCAGGAATTGGAGGAAGCGAACAAGCAGTTTAAGAGCCAGGTTAAGGCACAACTTACCACGGGACCCAATAAAAGATTAAGGCCTTAAAATCCTTCTATAGTACCGAAAATATACAACCTTTCCTAATTCAGGCCAAATCCTACCTTAAGTTCCATCGGAATTCTTTAATCGATAAAGCTAATAAAATTATTGCTATTACCGGAAGCTTTAAAGGAACAATTTTAAAATAATTCGAACATACCTTACCAAATTATCTGAAAAAAGCAAAAGATAATCGGAAAAAGGACATTAACAAGTTATTCAGGCATTATATTCATTTCGAACAGGAAGTCCGAAATATATACAGAAAGCTTAACGAAAAATGAAAGGTCGAATAAAATATCCTTTAACTTAGCTACAAAGGCCTAATATTAAGATATACCGCATTATTTAAACAAATCCTATTACGTACCGGATAAGCTAACGATAAAGCCATCATAAATACCTTTTATAAAAGCCTGAAGGAAACCGTGAAAAATAAAATAAGCCGGATTAAAAGATTACTTGCTTTTAACAAATATGTTAATAAGGCAATTAAGATTAACAATCGATAGTACGAACGTCGGACTGGAAAAACAGGATATTACTTCCCAAAGCCCGGATGCTCGAAAGGCGATTAATAAAAAAGAATACGCCTTTCACTCGCCATAAAACGGCATTAAGACTTATAAAATTAAATGCAGTTCAGCAACGTAACCCTTGCATTATTAAAGCCTATAATTACAATAAAATAAAAGATAAAACATACCAATATAAAATACATCAAAAGCTATAACAAAATACCTGGATACCGGTTCCCTGAGGGCCTTTACAAAATAATTCAGGTAATAACGAATTAAATAACATAATTAAAGTTAAAAATAACGATAACCCCCTTGAGGAAATATAATAAAGGTTCCAAAAACTAAAAAAGCTATTTTAAACAACTACCTAAAAATAACGAACCTTTATCATAAGACCTATAATAACTTAATAACTAAAGGAACACGACGGATGGAAGGAACTTACAGAGAACAAATTACTTTCCCGATCGCAATAGAAACGGCGATAACGGTACGAACAATTGGAACTAAACGCATAAATTCAGGAATACCAAGGTTAAAACGAAAACCTGCGATCAAAACAGCCGGACCAATATAGGAAACATCAAGCTATTGAGTATAAACGCGCCTATTACCTTAAACATACAGAAAAATAACGATATATTAAGAAACGACTTACGCGAATATATGAGTAAGGATTCGACTTCTGAAACTAAAGAGGAAAGGGTTTTAAGGATTAACGATAATACAGACACCTAAAGATCTACGCCTTAAAAAACACCGGCAACATTGTTACGGCGGCAACAAATTAACCCGAAAAAAGAAAAGCTGTGCCGATAAAGATCCTACATGCCATTTCGGAAGGTATAACCATAGAAGAAAATTAAATAAGGCCACCAAATAATTATAAAACCATTCTTAAAAATAATTAACAACTTAACCTTCCAATTTACGCTTATAAAATAATCTCCAAAAACGACGAAAAACTAAAACTAAAATTCAGAAAAAAACGAGAATATAAGGCAATACGACGCCCAATTCAAAGCTTGATAAAAGGGACCAAAAAATCCCGGAACACAATATATCAGCAAAGAAGACTTTTAAACGCAAATCCTTTTATTAGAAGTTATATTAAGTCGAGAGAAAAGGCAATTAAAATAAAAAACGTATTAAGGTGTTAAAACGAGTTAAAAGACGAACGTTATTTATAAAAAAGAAGTAAAATGGTAAAACCCAGAAAGCATAACAAAGGCTTCCTAAAAAGGTTTTATATACGACACTAAAACGCAAAAAGGATCTTATTACCTTAAAAATACGAATTAAAATATACTGGTTTATCGCTTTAATAAATTACGGAATATTAGGAAGTAATTATATTATGCCGGATGTAATTAACCGATTTCGACTACTATAAAAGGAAAAGATGGAACCTTATATGGTTAAAAACGTCAAAGGTAAGGTATTTACCTCCGATAACAAAAAGATTACTGGCAAGATTAATCACCTCGAAATCTTTATTAACGGACAAAACTAAACGGCAAACTTAGACATCGTTCCGATAAAGAATTGCGACATAAATTTCGGAAAGCTTTGGCTATATTAATATAACTCTTTAATCTATTAAATAACTAGCCAGATAAAGTTCGCTTTATATCCTTTCGACAAAAAAAATAAGCCAAAAAAAGGTCTTAACATTCGATCGAAAATAGCGACAAATGTAAATATAAAGATACGATAAAAACCTTACCACGTATAAGGACAAAACACAAAAAAGAATAAAGGCACCATAAAAGAATATAACGTATTATCCCAACTATTAAAACAAAGTTGCGGGAAATAAACGATCACTTATAACATTAACTTTTAAAGCCAGAAATTATGAATAGCGTATTATTAAAGTACCATAAATATAAACGACTAGTTCGGAAGGAACTCGAAACGAAACTACTGGAACATAACGAATAGGATTATAAGATAGTTCTTAAAAAAGAAACTTCAACTAGATTTTATCTAATTTACAACCTTAACGAAATAGAACTATAGGTATTAGGTAAATAACTTCACAAAAGGTTCGAAAAGGTTATATACAACGTTCTAACTTATGAACCGAATACCCTATGTTTTTCGTACTAAGGAAAAACGGGAAGTTATACCTAGTTATCGACTACAGGCAATTAAATGATATTACGGTTAAAAATAAAACGCTATTACTTTTAATTAATAAAATAAAAAGCTCGATTACGGAACGAATTAATTTATAAATATAAACATTAAAAATAGATATATTCAGAGCCGCATCAAGCTAGAATATAAGTAAAAAACAGCCTTTAAAATAAAGTACGAACTTTTCGAATACCCCATTATGCCTTTCGAACTTAGGAATACATTAGTAACCTTTTAGCGAATAGATAATTATATACTTAAAAAGTACTTGAATATTTTCGTTAATAGTTACCTCAACGCCATTCTCGTTTATTCGAAAAACAAAAAAGAATATATCAGATACGTTCATATAATTCTTCAAGCCTTATAAAATGTCAATCTGCTAATTAATACGGAAAAAAGCCAGTTTTACACGTAAAAAATGGAATTTTTAAAATACGTTATTACCTTAGGATATATTAGAATGCATTTTAAAAAGACCGCTGCAGTATAGGAATGGGAAACGTTTCCCATAATTAAAGAAGTACAGGTCTTCCTTGGATTTATTAACTATTATAGAAAATTCATTCGATACTTTAATAAAATAACCGTACTATTTATTTAACCTCATAAAAGAATAAGTTCCTTTGGGTAACAGAAATGGAAACCGCGTTTCGAGAAATTAAAAACGCGATTACTAACGAGCTAATATTAATTACCAATAACCTAAGCCGTTTAATTAAGCTTAAAACCGACACCTCGGATTACGTTTCGAATGTAATGACCGAATACCACGATAATTAAAGTAACTTATGTCTTATTACCTTTTATATCTAGAAGTTGAAAATAGTAAAAATAAATAACTGAATTCTTAAAAAGAATTTATTGTTATCATTCAGTCTTTCCGAGAATTTAAATATTATTTTAGGGGAAATATTTTTTAGGTTAAGATATATACTGACCAAAAGAATCTTGTTCGGTTTACAATTATTCAAGAACTTATGGGACGATAATTAGGTTACGTTAAGGAATTAATAAAATATGACTTCGTTATTATTTGCCAGAAAGAATCAGAGAATAGTAAAGCACACGTACTTAGTCGCCTACTAACCCTTGAAAAAGAATAATAAAAGTTAACCATTAAATCTTCGATACTATACTAAGAGGATATTTGCAACTATGACAAATAGCAACGATTAAAGCAATACCTCCTAATCTATACAAAGAAATCTAAAAGTATAACGACAACTTACCTGCAGATTAAAGAATAAAAAAAATACAAATTCTAAAAGAATACCAAAAACATTAATACGAGATATATACGAAAATTAGTTATATAAATACACAGGGATTTATGAAACCCTAAAACGATTATAACGCACTTATTATTTTCCTAAAATAAAATTAATAATAAAAGAAGTACGGTAATAATACCATATTTATAAAAGGGCAAAGATTCGACGACATAAACTATACGGAAAATTACAATTCTTACAAATCGTAAAACGACCATAAGATTTAATTACTTTCGACTTTATTAATAAGCTTTCTTTATTAGAAAACCCAGCTACGAGTATATATTACGATGGCATCTTTATAATCGCTAACCGATTTACTACACTTTTCACTTTTTTACCCTATAAAAAGGATACTGATATAAAGTAATTAGCTTATATCTTTTTAAGATATATTTTTAAAAATATCCGTATTATTAACGGAAGGTATTTTTAAAAGAAAAACGATATGTCTTTCAAAGCTTTGGGAAAAGGTTATAGTATAATTAAGCCTAAATTATAAGCCGTCCAACGTATTTAGATCCTAAACGGAGTGATAAATAAAAAGAATTAATTAAATATTGGAAACTTATTTCCGATATTATCTTAACTACGAACACAACGATTAGGTTTAAAGGTTACCCATCGTATAGTTAGGTTATAATACTAATTTCAATAAAAATACCAAAACGATTCCAATAAGCGTTAATCTTAGTTAAATACCAAATGTTTATAAAGAAATACGCTAAAAGATTATTAAGGTGAAAAAGATTTTTATATTGAAATCACTTGAATAATTATACCTAAAAATAAAAACCGAACTTAAATTAGGACGTAACAAAATAAAAAGGTATTTTAACCAGACAAAGTGAAAGCGGTTAACATTTTAAAAAGAAGAAATGGTTTACTTAATTACCAAAAATATCTAAACTAAACGGCCAAATAGAAAACTGAATTTTAAGTATATCGGCCTATACCGAATCACTAGAACAATCTTAAAAAAGTACTAATTAAAACTACCGCGAAAGGTTAAACTGTATCTAATCTTTTACCTTTCTTTATTCAAGTTAATAGCAGATACTATTAAAGTTAATACAAAATGCGAAAAAGAAATAAAAAAGAATATATTAACATACGAAGCAGAAAAACGATAAATATACGTAAAAGATATTAACTTACTGAATACCTAGTAAAATAAAAAAATTACTTAAATTCCGAGAATACTTAATAACCCGCTAAAAATCCTAAAAACGCCTGGCGCCTATTAAAAGACTTTTATCAACAACGACAGAACCGCCCTAACCGGCAGTCGATTAATTAATAAGCTTAAACCAGTTAACCGGATCTGCGACCTGGCCTCACGTAACCGTAACGACCGCTGCCTTTAATTATTCTTATTTCATTTTTAAACGTTTAAATTTTGGCACTCTAAATCCCACGACGAAGCATTTCGACGCCACGGAAGCGAAGATGTTTTTTCTGTTTACGTAAACAGTTTTAACGGCTAAACAATTCAAATAAATATTATTACACCTTAAGTAACTTTTCCTTAACCATACGTTCCGCTAACTTTAAATGATCCTCCTTTACGATAAACCTTTTGTATTCAAGTTTAAAAAGATTAAATAAATTATAAAAACCCCCGTATTCGGTATAACGCGCATACTTTCCAGAACTATAATACGCTTTATAAGTTTTGTTTTCAAACCTGCAACGAAAATAAGAAAAGTTCGACGATATGGTAAAACCAAAACGTTTAATACGTTCTAAAAAAACGAAAACGGTAATACGCTAACGAACACGACGTTTTTTAATTCGACCAGATAAAATAAGTATGAAAAAAGGAAAGTTATCAACTAAAATGGATAAACAAATAATTAATCTGTAAGGTTAAAGATCTTACAGGAAAAAAGTCGTATTATAACCTAACGGTCTTAGCTATAACGCATACAGTCGGACCTCCAGAGAGTCAGCTTCGACCTGAGCCCAGATGTTATATAACTGGCTTAAAGAACTTAATAGCCGCTATTAATCTAAGGACCTAAAGCCAGTCGAACTATGAAAGAGCTTAAAAGAACTTAAAAGGACTCAACTAACAAAAAAGGTTAAGCCGCTTAAGCAATTTAAGCCAAGGCGAGGATATATACGCTTATTATCACCACAGCTTAGATAAATCACCAGCTTATAATACAACTTAGTTACCCAGATTACCTTTAACAATCTGTTATTATTAAAAGTAAGTATTAAATACCTTATTGCTTAGTTTCCTACGATACTGCTGCCAACATAAACCGTACGACTAGGTTTAATAGTTAGTTAAACACTTTAACCGTCACATAACGGATATAATATACAAAGTTACAGATGTATAGTTAATATCGTAAATAGGAGAATTCTTAAGAAAAATAAGAAAAGGTTTGATAAAAGGATGGCTTTTGATGGTAAATTCCGTAGAAACGTCGAAGCCATTAGGGAAAAGCCTTTCGGAAACCTCGAATTTATAATGGCCTATAAATAATAACGGTTAGCGGATGGAATAAAGAAGATCCTAATGGGTTTAGTAAATGGTATATTATATGAGGTATTTAATATGCTGGATATGTATATATTAAAGAATAACGTTATTTCGAATTTTGAAAGCTTTATGTATATATTTTACGACTTAATGCGATTTAAAAGATTCGTAATGGTACTAAAAAGCTATATGGTTTTAATAGGTAATATTAAAATGACGATTATAGGATATAAGGATGTTACGATATATATGGAAGATTTACATAAGAAAAAAAGGGCTTAATATTAAAGGAAATCGCTTATTACTAGGGTTTTTATTATAATATCGTTTCGTAAAAGCGCCTTAAATAAAAAGGTTATTATTGGGATACTGTTAATGATAACTTAAGGTATCGAAACGATTATAACGAGTTATACGTTTTGAAAAAAAAGGAAGGTTAGCGTGTAATCGAAGATAAAAGCTGTATAAGAGCCGCTTTTCTTATGATTAAAAAGGTAGGCAAAGTAGCAGGTTAGGTAAGAGCTTAAGCCCCGGAGTTGGGGGTGTTATGGTATTTAAGAATGGGTTACTATAGGCTAGAGCTTTTAAAGTACTTGTTTAATTATTGCCGGGAAACGATATTAAAGACTCTTAGGATGCCCGAAAACCCGGCGTATACTTTAACGAAGAAAAAGGAAATTCCCTTACGGAAAAAGCCAGACCTTAAAGTAATAACTCTTTTTTTAAGAGTACGTTTAAATTAATAAAACCTTTCGAAGGAAGCCCGCGGATATTAACCGGTGTTAACGATTTTATATCAAGTTATATATTAGGCAATAATCTATTTCTACGTAGTAGTAAGAAAAGAAGATGAAAGTTTAAGGGTTTTAAAAGATCATGTAAGTTGAATTAAAAGTTATTTTGGGTTTAACGTAAAGTTTATTCAAAGAAATATAGAATTCGCCCGTAGCTTATCCGTTAAATAGTTGCGTTTAAAAGAGATTTTAATTGAGCTTTTTGCTTCGTATACGTACGTTTAAAATGGAGGCGTAAAACGTCCGGGGGGTATAGTAATAAGAAAAACGCGCGCGATAAACATCGGGTCGAAATTGCCGTATAATTTATAAGAAAAGCCCGTTAGCTGCGTTATCTGTTTTTATAGGAAGACCTTAATAATTATCTTCAAGTGGAAAACCTTATATAAAGTTATATATATTTACCTGGCTTAAAGGAATACAATATGAGGTCTTAAAACGCTTTAGTTAGTGTATCTTAAGGCCTACGGTTATAAGTATTACGTATTAAACTTTAACCCGAATTATACGTTAAGTAATTACAAACGCTGGACCGTAAAGAAAATATGAAGTACTTCGTAGGGTATAACTTTACGAATATATATAAGGTATATGTAGCAAAGTTCGGGAAGGTAATCGTAACGAATGATGTAGTTTTTAATAAAACGGAGTTCTTTAATAAAAAGAATACATTGAAGCGTTCTGAAAAGATAATCAGGAACCTTAAAAATATGATGGCGAAAATATAATTACTTAAAGAACTAGCAATTAATAAAGTAATTCTAAAGAAAGCCGGTTCGGAAATGGAAACCGAAGATAAAGATAAGCTTAACACCTTTTAGAATAAATAGTAATTTAAAGGCGAAGTTATTTAAAGCAAAATATTTATAGGATAGAAAATAAACCTTAAAAATATAAGTTAACATAACCTCTTATAGCTATTTACCTTAATAAAAAGAATCTCGAACCTTAATTACGTTGGCCTAACAGTTAGATAACTTAATTAGTACCTTAAAAAGAAAGGTAAAAAAGGACATACGATGTGAAAATAATTTGCGAGTTTTATAAAAGGAGGAAAGGTTTTATAATTTCCGCGAATATAAGATCGCCAGTTTCTAAATGAAAGCGGTCGTTATAGGAAAAAGGTTCTTTTTTTATCGGCAGTATTTAATTCAATTACCTAAAAACGTGCGAGAATTGGAGAATCACCCGATAAAGCAATAATTTCGTCGAGCGTAAGAGTGTTACCTTAAGAAGCATAATTCCTTTAGGTTATAAGGAAAAGTAATTTCGCAATTAGCCAAAAGTTATTAAATACTTTATTACAAATATATATTTACATCGAAGTTCGATAAGTATGGAAGGTTTTAACAGTATAAAGTTAGCCTTATAATATATAAAAACTAATAGGAAGCGGAAGACTTACTTATGCAAGCGATAACGTTCATAAGAATAACGTTACGATTAATCCTTATATTAATTGTTACGTTTGACTTAAAGTTAATGCATCTGGACGTAATTAACGCCTTCGTTTATGATAATCTAAATAAAAAGGTTTTTATGAAGATAGCCTTAAGGTTGTCGAAAAAAGGAAAGGTATTTAAACTTAATGAGGCTTTATATAACTTAAGGAAATTACCCCTTTTATATCATAAAACGGTTATAAACGCCTTTAAAATCCTGGGCTTTAAAAAGGCGCCTAAAAGCCGTTATATAATAATGAAAAATAATATACTAATATTCTTTTTTCGTAGAAATATTATGCTAGGTTATAAGAAGAAAAAGAAAATGAAAACGATTTTTAACCTAAACAAACGGTTTACGATTAACGAACTTAAAAAGCTTAAATAGTTCTTAGAAAACATATTTTGAGACGAAAAAACGAACAATTAATCTGGTTCTTATAAAAGTTGTATATTATGAAAGTAATACCTTAATATTAAACCGATACCTTCAGTCGAATTCCTCGTATTCCCATAACTTAGCATAAACCTCTTCAGTTCGAAGGAAAAGCAACAAATAAATAACGAAAGCTATATTAAAAAAGGGTTGATTCGATCCTTTTCGCAGTAATTTTTATACGTCCTAACGTCGCGTTCGCCGCCTTGAAGTTATTACGTTTTAATTATAACCCGTTAAACGCTTACTACGAAACTGCAGATAAGGTAATGCGTTATTTATATTATACCCGTAGTTTCGTAATTCGATATGGGAGTAACGGGGACACTTAGATAATAGTATATATAAGTAACGCTTCGTTCGCTGATTATTTAGTTAACCGGAAAAGCTTTTAATAGTTCGTAATCTTATTATTCGAAAAAGCAATAACGTAAAAGGCGAATAAATAGGATACCGTTACAACAAGTCTAACCAAAGCAAAGTTGTTAACCTTAATCTAAACGGCTAAAAAAAGGTTATTTTTAAGCAGGCTGCTAAAAGTATGAACGTTAAGAAGTCGATTACCCTTTTATAATGAATTATAATAACTAACAAACCCTAAAGTTGCTTACTAAAGACGCGTTGAAGTTCGTAACGCAGTACGTCGAGGCGTATAACTATTAATTAAGGTAAAAGTGTCTGCAAGGAAACGTACAGATTAGGTAATAGAAAACGAACAGTATGGTGGTTGACAGATTTACGAAGTTACTTCCGAGTAACGCGTATAAAAGGTTCGTAAATATTTTAAAAATAAAAAATATTACGTAATGATTAAAATCTATGAAAAAGGAAAACAAATATCGCGAATAGATTATAGTACGTTAATTAAAACGTAAAATGACGTAAAAGTTACTAGGAAAAAGCAATTTCGATCGGCGTTAAAAAAACCTTATCTATTAATAATTCTTGAGTAATAAAACGTAACGAGGTTTACCTTAGCTTTATTAACGGCCATATCGGATATAATAGCTTTAGATCATAAGGAATCGGTCCGTATGTCGCGCTAATTTGTAAGAGATTAATTCCCTTCTGCCCTGACGAAAGACAGTTAGCTGTTATCATCATCAGAATCAATATACGAATAAAGCTGCCACGAGAATACTTAATTTGCGTAGTCTCAGGCTGTTTAACAGTTATAAGCGTGGATTGCGAGACTTTTTAAATTTATTATATTTATCCTTAAAAACGCTTTTTGTTATTAACAAATTAAATGCTAAATAATTAATTAAAACGGATTACGATAACTAATAACTTAGGATCGGCTATAAACGCGAAGTTCGAAACGTTAGGCGAATAAAACGCATAGTGGAAAGAACTTTTTAATTATATACCCGAAAATATCGCTAAGTTATTTAATCCCGAATTAATAGGAACGTTATTTCCGAAACCCGAATATTTTTCACTTAAAGACGCTAATTGGCGTGCAGGTATGCCGGCCGATTTCGACAAAAGTAAGATAACTAAATATAAGAATTTCTTTTTAAATATGTTAATTCGAGAAATAACGTTACGATTCGTAATAAAAGAATTTCGTTCCCGTAATGTTAATGTTATATAGTTTTATCAGAAAGTTATATTTACCTTAATTAAAAGCTAGCGAACCGTTACGTAAATAAATTGATAGTTTAAAGTAATATGCTAATACGAATGCGGATAAAACGGTAAAGATTGTAAAGTTAAAGATAAAAAGGTTTTAAAAAGAAAGAAATACGTCAGCTTAAAAAACCATTCCGAATGGCTTAAGGAATGGGATATACTTATAGCGAACGCTATAAAGAATTATATTTTTAAATTAATCTCCTTATAATAGTGAAATACTTTCGTTAATATAATAACGTTATTTAAGGCGTAGTACGTAAATTAAATCAGTCTGGCTATATTTCGAAAGAAAGTTAATAAGTTATCTTATGAAACCGCTAATAAAAAAGCGCGTAAGTTGACAAAGATACTTTTAAAATAGAAAAAAGCAGAATTGCTTATTAAAACCGTAAGGGAAGGTGCTTATATTACGACTTTCGAAGGTAAAAGCTTCGCTATAAAAAGCAATTAACCTGTTAATAAAGTTTCGTTTTTAAAATTATCTTGCAAACGGGTAGGAATTAACTATTAAGTTAATAATTATAACCATAAAACAAGTAAGAAACGATGCCGAACGTATGGTAATACCGGACATAATATACAGAGTTATAGATATATAATTAATATCGTAAATAATAGGATTCTCGAAAGAAATAAGAAAAGGTTCGATAAAACGATGACTTTTAACGTTAAATTCCGCAAGAACGTTGAAATAATTAAGAAAAAGGCTTTGGGAAACCTCGAATTTATAATCGCCCATAAGTAATAACGGTTAGCGAATAAAGTAAAAAGGATTTTAATAAATACGGTAAATAATATATTACATAAACTATTTAACCTATTAAATATGTATTAACTGAAAAATAGGCTTACTTTAAATTCTGAAAGTTTTATTTATATATTTTACGATTTGATTTAATTTAAAAGATTTGTAAAGGTACGGAAAGGTTATATAATTTTAGCAGTTAATATTAAAATATCAATTTTCGGATATAAGGATGTTACGATATATATAAAGAACTTCCGTAAGAAAAAAAGGGTTTGGTATTAAAAGAAATAACTTATCATTAAGGCTTCTATTATAATATTATTTCGTATAAACGCCTTAAATAAAAGTGTTCTTACTGGGATACCCTTAATAAAACGTAAAATATCGAAACGATTATAAAAAGCTATACGACTTAAAGAAATGAAAAATTAACGTATAATCGAAAACTAAAACTATAAAAAGGCCGCTTTCTTTATGATTAGAAAAGTAAGTAAAGCAGTACGTTAAATAAAGGCTTAAGCCTTAAGGTTAAAAGTGCTATGGGATTTAAAAATAGGTTATTACGGGCTAAAGCTATTTAAGCACTTACCTAATTATTACCGTAAAGCGTTATTAAAAGGCTTTAAAATGGCCGAATACCCGGTGTATACCTTAGTGAAAATAAAGGAAATCCTTTTATGGAAAAAGCTAGACCTTAAAATAATAACATCTTTTTAAAGGTATATTTAAATTAACAAAACGTTTCGAAAAAGCCCATAAATATAAACCAATATTAACGATTTTATATAAAGCTTATATTAAGCGACAATATGTTTTTACGTAATAATAGAAAGAAAGGAGAAAACCTCACGTATTTTAAAAGATTATTTAAATTAAATTAAAAATTACTTTAAATTTAGCGGAAGGTTTATTCGAAAAAATATGAAACTCGCCCGGAATTTATCCGTTAAATAGCTACGTTTAAAAGGGATCTTAATTAACCCTTTTGCCCCGTATACGTACGTTTAAAATAAAGGGGTAAACCGTTCGAAAGGTATAATAATAAAAAAGACGTACGTAATAAGAATTAGGTCGAAACTGCCGCATAACCTATAGAAAAAGCCCGTTAATTACGTTACCTATTTTTATAATAAAAGTCTAAGACTTACTCTTAAGTAAGAAACCCCATATAAAATTATATACATTTACTTAATTAAAAAAGACAGGATATCAGGTTTAAAAACGCTTTAATTACCTTATTTTAAGGCATACGGTGGCAAATGTTACGAATTCAAACTAAACCCGGATTATAGATTAAACAAACTATTAAGGCTGGACCTTAAAATATATATCGGGTACCTCGTAAGGTATAACTTTACGAATATATATAACCTATAAAGACTAAAGCTTAGAAGGTTAATCGTAACGAAAAACGTAATCTTTAATAAAACGGAATCTTTTAGCAAAAAGGATACGTTATACCATTCGGAAAAGATAATTAAAAAAAATTGAAAACTTAATTATAAAAGTACAGCTACTTAATAAATTAATAATTAACGAAACATTTTTAAAAGAAAATAATTAGAAAATGGAAATCGGATATAGAAATAAAGCTAATACTTTTTCGAACGAATAATAATTAAAAAGCGAGATTATTTAAAATACGATTATTATAAGATTAAAATAAACCTTGGAAATATAAGTTAAAATAACTTTTTTAATGTATTTAAGTTAATAAAAAAAGCAGTATATTAATTACCGGCTTAACGGTGAGATAACCTAATTAACAGCTTAAAAAAGAAAAAAGCTTACGATACGAAAATAACTCACGAACTTTATATAAGGAAAAAAGACTTTATAACTTTCGCAAATATAAGGTCGCCAGCTTTTAAATAAAAACTTTCGTTATAAAAAAAGGTTCTCTTTTTATCGAAAGGGTTTAACTAAAGTACTTAAAAACGTACGTAAGTTAAAAAATGATCCGATAAAGGAGCAGTTCCGGATAATGCAAAAGGTTTACCTTAAAAAGTATAAGTTTTTCAGGTCATAAAAAAAGTAATTACGAAATTAACTAAAGGGTATTAAGTGCTTTACTATAAAGAAATATTAGCATACAAATTTAACAACTTTAAAAAACTTTAAAAATATAAAACTAAGTTTATAATATATAGGAATTCACAGAAAGCGGGAAACCTAGCTAAAAAGCGATAACGTTAATAAAGAAAACGTTGCGATTAATTCTTAGAATAATGATTAAATTTAAGTTAAAACTAACGCAGTTAAACGTAATTAACGCTTTCGTTTATAATAATTTAGGTAACAAGATTTCTATAAAAATCGCTTTAGTCTTTTCGAAAAAACGAAAAGTACTTAAGCTTAAAAAGGTTTTATATAGCTTAAGAAAGTTACCTTTTTTATAGCAGAAAACGCTTTTAAACGTTTTTAAAAACCTAGGCGTTAAAAAGGTTCCTTAAAAACTTTATATAATAATAAAAGGTAATATATTAATATTTTTCATCGTAAAGAGTATCGTATTAAGTTACATAGAAAAAAAAGAAAACAATGAAAACGATTATTAACCTGAGAACGGTTCAAATTTAACGAACTTAAAAAGTCTAAATGATTGCTAGGAATTTATATTTTATAACGAAAAAACGGACGGTTAATTTGATTATTACAAAAATTATATATCGAAAAGGTAATAGTTTAATATTAAATCGATAGGTTAAGCTGAATTCTTCGGGCTTTTATAAATTAACATAAGCTTTTTCTGTTCGAAGGAAAAATAATAAACAAATAACGAAAATCATATTAAAAAAGTCGGCTTGATCCTTTTCGTAACAATTTTTATTCGTCCTAACGTCGCGTTCGTTATCTCGAAATTATTAGGTTTTAATCATAACCCGATAAACGCTTATTACGGGGCTGCAAATAAGGTAATACGTTATTTATATTATGTCCGTAATTTCGCAATTCGGTATAAGCGTAATAAAAACGCTTAAGTAATAATATATATTAATAACGCTTCCTTCGCTAATAATTTAGTTAATCAGAAAAGCCCTTAAGGGTTCATAATCTTGCTATTCGGAAAAGTAATAACGTGAAAAACGAACAAGCAGGATATCGTTACGACAAATACGATTAAAGCAAAATTGTTAACCTTAAGTCAAACGGTTAAAAAAGGCTATTTTTAAGCAGGCTTTTAAAAGTACTAACGTTAAAGCTTAATTACCTTATTACGTAAACTATAATAATAAACAAATCTTAAAGTTACTTATTAAAAAACATTAAAACTCGTACCGAAGCTAAAATACGTTAAAATGTATAACTATTAATAAAAATAAGAATATTTACAAAAAAAGAAATAAATAAACAATAAACAATAAATAATATAATAATTAATAAATTTACGAAATTATTTACGGATAACGCGTATAACAGGTTCGTAAAGGTTTTTTTTTAAAAAAATATTACGTAATAATCAAATTTTATTGAAAAAAAAAGACGAACTTCAGGAAAGGATTATAGCGCGTCTGTTAAAACGTAAGGTAACGCAAAAGTTTTTAACAGAAAACGATCTTGATCGCTTTTAGAAAAACCTAATTTATTAATAATCCTTAAGTAATAAGCCTTAACAAGATTTGCGATAACCTTATTAAGGGGTATATCGGATATAGTAGCTTTAGGTCGCAAGGAATCGGTCCGTATATCGCGTTAATAGGTAAAGGACATAGGGTAGTAGCTAATTTATATGAAAGATTAATTCCCTTCTGCCCTGAGGAAAGACAGTTAGCTATTATCATCATCAGAATCAATATACGAATGAAGCTGCAACGAGGATACTCAATTTGCGTGGTCTCAGGCTGTTTGACACGTACCGCCTTACCCATGCCTCGCAGCGGTGCCTGGTTCCTGCAATCCGGTGGATAGAGACCGGCTGAAAGCTTATCGAAAAGCGTGGACAGCAGGCAGAGCAGCAGCAACAACGTACAACGCGCGGCGAGATGGGTTCAATCCTGAAGCTGATTTTGCGGCATATCAGATAATGCAACTTCAGAAGGATTACGACCAGGACGCACACTCCACTGCAGACGAGGGCCCTGGAGGCCACATTGAGCGCCAGATTGGACGGCTTATTCGGATCGAGGAGCTTAAAGGCCAGTGTGGAAACCAGGGAGATGCAGACCGCTTCGTTAACCGTGGCGGAGGTTTGCCATGGACGAAAATTCTTCATTACTGAGAATGGGTTGTTCGGCGTCGTCGGACATGCGGCTACAAAAATAGGAGACGCGGTGCACGTTCTGCTCGGCGCCGATGTTCCGTTCCTCTTAAGACAGAAGAACATGTGCGGACTCTGCGGGCTGGATGGATCATGGAGCCTCGTAGGCGAGCCCTATGTTGAAGGTTTGATGGTCGGAGAAGCAGTGAGGGCGATTGGGAAGCCCAGCGAAGAGCTCGACGATGTCATCTTAAGGTAATTCAGCTACATGAGAACATCGCGGCAGACTCGCCAAGGAACCAGCGATATGTGACTTGTCCAAACCGCTCAAGCCGCAGGCTCCCGGCTTTATACAGTACCAGAAATCCGGACACCGACTGTGCAAGCCACTGTAACGGCTTGGCCTATCCTGGAATGTTGTGAATGAAGCGCCAGGCTATGCCCCGCTTCAGGTCACTCCGAACGACGAATTTGGGTCCTTGAGCCTCGCAGACAAGCTCCGGGTCCAGCCCATCGCCTAGTGCCACATTGCGGGCTTATTGGGACTCCTTCAGATCATCGTCGACAACATTTGACTGAGGTCATTTATTAGCCATCTTACGACCGCACCGCAGGACCTGGGAATGCCAAGCAAAGCGATGCCCAAAGATATGTAGCTGGACGTTAATGGGACCTACTGAACCAGCAACAAATGGCTGATGGGAACATGAAAACATGTTTGCGATGCTGATGGGTGGGAACGGCGTGGGAAGGCGGGAGCGCTGGGAGGTGAATTGGGCCAACTCTTCCAAGCCCATGGCTACAGGACTGGTTGGGCTGAGTGCTAAGCGCGGTTCAAGGGGCTACCCACCCAGGTGTTCTTCGACAATCCGGTACTACGCACCTAGGTCTTTAACTATTTTAAAAAGAGGCATTTCCAAGACTCGTGATATGTAGCTTATGGCATCATGGTTGCAAGCGTCAGGTTCATGCGGAGACCACCAACGACTGTCGGAAATAATCAGCTGTTGGTCATTTTTGGGGCTGGGTCGGTCTTTCCAGAACTGTGGATTTTGACATTGGAGCTGAAACCTTACTGTATCCAGGCTCCCAATTCGGAATCATTAACATGGAAGGGGGTACCCGCGGTGTTCCCCTCATCTTCATCTTACAGTTTCATTCGCTGATGACTTCAGCCGCATATCCCGCATAATGGCGGCGCATAAGCAGCCGAAAGATGCAATAAGTACCCCGCCTACTGGGGGCCGTCTGAGCTTTTCCGTTGGAGGGGCTTTAATATTCTAGAAGCTCTACGCCCCAGCATCTCCGTCGGTGATGTTGCGCTTTTGTTGGCGATAGGCCATAGGACTTAACATCGGACTTAGACTATAACAGTGACTGCCGGCCTCCTTTGCAGAAACAAGCACAACCTGGACCAGTCGGATTCTTTACCCTCATCGGGAACTGCATGGGATTTTTCAAGCAGAAACATTGCCGTGGGGGCCTGTCTTTTCAGCTTTATCTATATCACTTACCGCGTGCATAACAAACACTCTGTAGGAATTCATACACTCCCGTGCAATCATACCTCTCCCTAGGTTGTCCCTGCAGAATTCAACGGACGGTGTATTGGTAGACGTATAGCGTTATAAACCGTACCTGTTCCTCCTCCGGTTTACCATTGCATCCTACATCTTGCAACCTCTATTGTCCAACATCTACCATCCTGTTCCGACTGGCATGTTTCCCAAGTACAGCACCGGGGCTTCAGTATCTTCCTAAGCTTTCCCGAGACTTCGTATCCCATACCTACACAGACTTGTCCCACCCACCATGTCGCTATCGGTAGCACTGCCGTCGGCCCCTCCGGCCAAGACTCCTCTCGCGCGCTATCGCCTACTCGCTCCCACCGCCTCGGTTCGAGTTAGCCCACTATGCTTGGGTGGCATGAACTTTGGCGACGCCTGGAAAGACTACAGTTAGTCCATCCCCCTCTCTAACTCCCTACCGTATCTGGCACAAATAATCGCAATTGGTGCTCCTGCTGGCTGATCATCGTTCGAGGCGACAGTCGCTGACGACGGGTGTCACAGTGGGCTCCTGCGACCAGAAGACGACTGAAGACATTCTGGACTACTTTTACAGCCAAGGCGGCAACTTTATCGACACTTCCAATAATTACCAGAGGGAGGAGTCCGAGACGTGGATTGGTGAATGGATGAAGAAGCGCGGCAATCGGGACCAGATGGTCGTCGCCACGAAGTACACGACCAATTTCCACGCTGGCCGTAACGTCGACGGTGAAATCATGGTGAACTTCATGGGAAACGGCTCTAAGAGCTTGCATGTCTCGGTTGAAGCCAGCTTGAGAAAGCTGCAAACCGACTACATCGACCTGGTACGTTGTCTCTCACTTCCCCGTCTACCTCTCGTCGCGAAAAAGCGGTTGGCTTACACCTCAGTAGCTCTATGTGCACTGGTGGGATCACTCCACCTCCGTCCAAGAGGTGATGCAGTCGCTCAACCACCTCGTCGCCTCTGGAAAGGTGCTGTACTTGGGAATCAGCGACACTCCCGCGTGGGTTGTCAGCAAGGCCAACGAGTTCGCACGCAACCACGGGCTCCGCCAATTCAGCGTCTACCAGGGCAAATGGAACGCAGCCGCCCGCGATTTCGAACGCGAGATAATCCCGATGGCCCGCGCGGAAGGCATGGCCCTTGCTCCGTGGGGTTCCCTGGGTGGTGGTAACTTCAGGAGCACGGAGCAGTCGGAGCAGAAGAAGGAAGGTCGCAACGTGGAGCCCAGTGAGAACGACGTGAAGGTCAGCAAGGCCCTCGAAGCCATTGCCAAGCGCAGAAACACCTCAATCACGAGCATTGCCCAGGCGTACGTTACCAGCAAAGCTCCCTATGTTTTCCCCATAGTCGGCGGCCGCTCCGTCGAGCACCTGGGGGCGAATATCGAGGCCATCCCGATCAAGCTGTCCGACGAGGAGATCGAAGAGATTGAGAACGCCCCCCCTTTCGATCCCGGGTTTCCGTCAACCTTCCTCTACGGCAACAAGATTCCTAGCAACCCCGGCAAAGTTTGGATCTTAAGTGTGGGCGGCACTCTCGACCACGTCGATGAGACTAAGCCCATTGGCAAGTAGTTCGTTGTATGCAGCTGGTGAAGATAGCACTGCAAGTCAAAAACACTTGAGGGGGCGGCAAATGTGCCCCATAGTCCGTACACTCTGGCGTCGAGATTATTTATAACAATTTACACTTTTCATACTTTATGCAACTATCTCTCGCGATCAGCACCGTACTTTCGTTAAATAAAATAATTATGGTTAAACTAATCGTAACTTTCTTTTAGTAATTAAAAGCTGTATTACATTTCAATATATCGGACAATGTGACCTTTAAAAATATAATGTTTAAAAGTTACTTTAATTGGTTTAATTAATTCGCTTTTTATATTTTAAAGCTTTTTATGTGATATATCCTTAGACCGCACATAATGAATTACCATAATAATAAATAGGGGATTCTACCTACATTTGCAAAATGTAAATTTAATATCTAATTAACAAAAATAAATATAACAAAACGGCAGGCCGTATTGAAAGGGCTGGTATCTAATTTATATTTTATATTATTTATAGAATACTTCAGTAACTTATTTCTGGTAAAATATAATATAACCTGGAGAAATATTACAAATACTAAAAAGAAAAGAAGTAATATTACCTTATAATTACATTTTATAAAAGGAACCTATTAAGATTTAAACGGTAAATAACCTTCTCCATATTAGTTTAGTAAAATAATTATTTTACATATTAATTTAATTAAAAATAAATTAAGATTTAAGTATTTATAATAGGAGTTGTCTAAAATTTAAAAACAATTTATAAAATCTGAAATTATACATAAAACTCTATAGGATAATCCGTAGTATAACTTAAATAATTATAAAAGATATGTGTCTTATACTTGACTTTAAATATTTCTTTTAATTCCGTTATTAAACTTATAATATTTAGATATTAAAATCGTTAAAGTCCCACACCACTTCGTCGGACATACCACCCCGTCGGATACTCTTTTAACTATTGGAACCACCTACCTCTAATCACTTATTTTTAACGCTAATATTATGAAACGCTTTATAAAAGAAACTAAAATAAACTTAGGTATTTAGGTTAAGAAAAGATTCGAAACTTAGTTTTAACTGACTTAATTTTATATATAATATTCCTTTATTTATATTAAAAACAGAATTAATAACAAACCGTTCAGAATCGATATTATTCCCAATTTACGAAAACTTAAGCCGACCGAAACGAGATCGACTATCGACCGAATCTTTAACCTTAATATACGAACGTTTTCAGTCCGGCTTTAATATATTAAAAATATGGCTAATTTATTCCTGGTCCAGTACGTTATAGAACGCGTTAAGGTTAATTAAGCGTTAAGATTTGTACGACGGCAAAAACACTTAAAACTCGTTTAAATCGAAAAGTCGATTATAAAAAGAATATTATGTAAAGGTTTAAAGGGATTCCGTAAATGGTTTAAATTTATTCGGGTTATAATCATAAAATACGGTATTGTAAAAAAAAATAAAACTAATATTTATAATTTGGAAAAGAACGGGCTTTTTAGTAAGATTTTTATATCATCCGATATAATAGTTGTAAGTGCTAAAAATGAAAAAAGCTTAAATAAGCAGAATAGAGAGTCGGTAATAGGTTATAATTATATAAATTATTAATTCGCAGGGTTAAAGTTTGCCGTTATTTATTATTTTAGCGGGAAATATCTATTTTAACTTTTGGTATAGAAAACATTTATTACTACAGGATTGAAAATTTGGTAAAAGTTATAATAATTAAATAACGAACGAAGTAAATTTATAATAGATTTAACCTTTCGATAAGTATGTACGAACGCGTACGAAAGAATTAAAACGTTTTTTTAATTTCTTCGAGTTATAAAAGTTATTATTCGGTCGAATTCGAAAGGTATTACGTAAATAAAGATATTATTACGTTTTGTATACTTATTTCTTTTTCTTATTGGCTTTAACCTTTCTACGTATCTTGTTTTACCATATTAAAACGTACTTATTCGCTTTATAGCGAAGATTTCAGGCGACGTTATTATACTAATATTGCGGAAAGGAATTTCTTTTTCGGGTTTGCCGAAATGTTTAGAGTTGCTATAATATTTAATAATATTAAATTTGGAATAGTAAAAGCTACACTTCTTCTATTCGGTTTTAATAACATCCTTTCGGGTTTGGATATTGTTTTTAATAACACCTACACCTACTGTTTTGCCGCTTACTTCCGCCGGTTCCATTTTTTACCCTCCTTCCGAAAACTTTAAAATTATCCGTACAGTAACGAGATAAGGACATTATTTATAAGAAAGGATTAAAAATAACCAAGGTAGCTTACTTATAAAAATAGTTAAATCGACTACTCTTTTAAAGAAGAGATACCTAGCACTTTAATATAGAGTTATTGTTTTTAAATAAAAGGTTATTTAATTGTACAAAATTAACTATACCTTTGATAAACGTCGGAGGACCAAAAATAAACATTTTGTTTAAAAAAAGAACTCTTACTATACAAAGAAAACAAGCTTCTATAACCGAAACTAAAGATGATAATAATAAAAATATACAGCCAATAACTACCGAAAGAAATCGTTCTAAAAGGTTTAAAACGAAAAAAACGGATCTATGGCGTTTACGGCAAGGCCGGATATAATACGCGTACTTACAAAAAAGCTATAACTACGTCCAACAGTGAAAAGTCCTATTAATTTAAATTCATTAATTCCGTTATAGTTATATTATTTAAATTTGTCATCGTCAGGTGTTGGAAAGTATCCGACAACGTGGTATGTCCGAGGAGGTAGTGTGGGACGTTCTTTATAATAAAATCTTTATATACAAATAATGTTAAAACATGTTAATCATTATTATATATACTTGGTAAATAGCCGGGTTTAAATATTTTATTTCGCTTCTTTTTTAGTAATATCGAGTGTTGTATTATAAAAATTGGTTATAAAGTTAGTATAACATATATTTAAATTATTTCTCGGTTCAATTAAATGCATGTAACTTTTACGTATTATTATCTTTATAAATGTTAATGAGCTTTTATTTTGATTTATTATTTACACTTGAACCTTAAGTTACACTTAATTTAAACTATAAGATATTAGATTAGATTTAAAACGGGGAAGCCATTTTTATAAACTATATAATATATACGTTCTATTATTACTTAAAGTATTCGCTAATATATATATAAAATATACAATCTATTAAAATGATATGAAATGAATAGGTTATATAATAATGTATATAAAGTTTTATATAATACACAAATCTTACTTTATATTAATAATACTATTATTTATCGTTCTACTAGATACATTATTATGATAACAACGATGTTTAAATATAACTTAAATTCTTTAATTTTAAATTCTTCCCTGAGTCATATTATATTTACTTTACTGTTTATATTTATTATCCGTTTATAAATCGATAAACTATTTCATGAATCACTCGTAACATAACATAAACACCGATGTATTTAATAAAGGTACTGACATATATTATATTAATTTTCTATTAATTAACCATTCATTTATATTTACCGCGCGTTTAAACAAAATCCGTTATTTATTATTAAAGTAAATTGTTATAGCCTAGTAGTCTTGGCTGCAACATAAACAGTAGGGCCTCCAGAAAGTCAACCTCGACCTAAGCCAATGGTCACGTAACCGGCTCAAAGGTCTTAATACGCTAAATACCTTAAGCTTCTTAAGCCGGTACAAAAGCTTAAAGGATTTAATAACTTTAAAGGTGTAGGCCGCTTAAGCACTTTGAACCAAGATAAAGATATATACTCTTAGTACCTTTTATAATTAAGATGAATTACAATTTATAATATAACTTAGTTACTAAGATTACCTTCAATAATTTGTTATTACGAGACGTCATTATTACATACAGTATTGCTTAATTTTTGACGACATTCTTATTAACATAAACCGTATAATTAAGTTTAATAATTAATTAAACCCGTTAACCCTTATACGTTATAAACTTTTCTTTAATAATGTCGTTAAACTTTAAATAATATTCGGATATTATATTTATTAATTAATAAGCCGTAATCGTAATTAAGGAACTTTCTTTAAAAAGTTAAAAAACGTTATAATCGCCATCACTTAAAAGGTTGAGGAACTTAAAAATGTAAATGAAGAACTCGAAACACGAATGAAAACTTAACCACCGCAGTAAAAGATTAAAACGCTAAAACGTTTCGAAAATACCGGAAATATATAACCTTTCCTAATTTAGGTTAAGTGTTATCATAACTTTTACTAGAATTCCTTAGTCGAGGAGGCTAATAAAATTATTACTATCGTCGAAAGCCTTAAAGGAAACGCTTTAAAATGATTTAAACTTACCATACTAAACTATTTAAAAAAGGCGAAAAATAACCTAAAAAATATTAAAAACTATTCGAATAATATACTAATTGCGAACTAAGGGTCGGAGATATATACGGAAACGTTAACGAAAAACGAAAAACCGGATAGGATATTTTTCAACTTAATGAAAAAGGCCTAACGTTAAGGTACGCCGTATTATTTAAGCAAATATTATTATATACGGGATAAATTAACGATAAAATCATGATAAATACCTTTTATAAAGGCCTAAATAACAGTTAAGCGTGAAAAGATCCGTAATAAAAGATTATTTATCTTACCGAATATATTAACGAAATAATTAAGATTAACAACTAATAATACGAACGACGAACAAAGAAATATTATTTCCTTAAGCTCGGATATTTAAAAAGCGACCCGCAAAAAGAAAACGCCTTTTCCACTTCGTATAAAAGGATACCCGGACTTATGAAGTTAAAAGCACTTTAAGAACGGAATTTTCGTGTTATTAAATCCTATAATTACAATAAAATAAAGGATAAACCCGCCGATTGTAAAAAACTTAAAAAATAACGGCAAAATACCTGCATACTCATTCGTTGAAAACCCTGGCGGAATAGCTAACGTAATAATATTAAATTAATTAACATAATCGGAACTAAGGACGATTATAACTCTCCTAAGGAAATATGATAAGGAATATAAGAAACTAAAAACGTATTCCACGTAACTATGAAGAAATAACAAAGTTTAATTACAGAACCTATGATAACTAAATAGCTAAAGGAATAGGATAAATAGAAGAAACTTATAAAGCATCAATTACTTTGTCGTTCTCAACAGAAACGATAATAACGGTACGAATAATTAAAACTAAACGTATAAATTAAAAAAATACCAAGCTTAAAACGAAGGCCTGTTACCACGAAAACCAAACCGATACGGAAGGTTTTATGCTATTTACTGCAAAAGTACTTATTACCTGAGATATATGCAGGAATAATAATATATCGAAAAAGGGATTATACGTATATATAACTAAGGATTTCACTTTTATAACAAAGTCGAAGCAGATTTTAAGGATTAAAGATGGTATTAAAGGTTTCGAAAATATACCTTATAAAATATTATTACTGTTATCATGACAGCAACAAGTTAGCCACGCTAAAAGAAGCTACACTTATGGATCAAATCCATCCGTGCGCCCACCTATTTCTTACGAAAACATAGCATGTTTACACCGACTATACTACTATCAGAAAATGATTATAAATTAAAACAAAATTATAATATTACGTAGCTTTACTTAAATTTATCCTATTTTGAATAGTATTATAAGTTGCATTATACCGTTGGAAATTAGTACTATTTAAGGCTTAATATGACTATTAAATCAGAGAGTTTGACTCTTTTACTATGGAAAATACACTTACCAGTAAATATTCAATTTGCTATTCACGAGAGATATTATTTAAAGAAGGATAGGTAGCAAATATATATAATACATGTAATGACTTATATGACTATGCAACTCCGCCATTTTTATTATTTCTGTACGACCTGTTATAATACGTTGAAAAACGTATGTTTTGGTGAGAAATAAGTTGGCGCACAGATAGCTTTGAACTATTAGTGCACCTTAATGAAAACCTTATATACTATTCGAGATAGTACGACTATAAAACAAAAGACGAATAAATATATTAAATGGTTATTAAGGTATTATTAAAGGTAGATATTGCCTTAAGCTTCCGATTAGCCTTTACGGAAGGTTTAAATAAACGACGAGAAATCTAAGAAAAGACCTAAAGACGAAACAAGACCATAAGATAACGTAACGCCTAGTTCACGGTACGATAAAAAGGATAAGAAAACTCGGAACTAGAATATATTAGGAAAAAAGATTTTCAAAGGTAAGTCCTTTCATTCGAAGTTACCTTATAACGATAGGAAGGATAATTAAAACAGTTATAAACTCTTAATTAACAGAATTAAAAGCGCATCAAGGCGTTAAAAAAGGATTTAAAAAACGAACGCCATCTATACAAAAGCCGTAGAATAGTAAAACTCGGAAAAGCTAGCAAAGACTTCCTAAAAAAGCGCTAAGCGCGACGATAAAAGCCGAAAACGCTTTTTTACCTTGTAAATACGAATTAAAACATATTATTTTACCGTAATTATGGACTACGGAACAACAAAAAATAACTGTATCATATCGGATATAATTAACGAACTTCGTTTATTAAAAAAGGAAAATATAGAACCTTACATCATCGAAAACGTAAAAAGTTAGGTATTTGCTTATGGTATTAAAACGATCGCCTGCAAAATTAATCACTTCGAAATCTTCGTTAAAGAACGAAATTAAATAACAAACTTTAATATCGTTCCGTTAAAGAATTACGACATAACCCCCGGAAATTTATAGCTATATTAATATAACCCATTAGTCGATTAAGCAATTGGCAAGGTGAAATTTACTTCATACCCCTTCGACAAAAAGGAAGATACGAAAAAATCTTAACATTCGATTGGAAATGGTAACGAATATAGGTATAATGATACGACAAAAACTATACTACCCCTAAGGACGAAAAGAAAAGAAAAGATTAATGGTACTACAAAGGAATATGACGCATTATCACTACCATTAAAAATAAAGTTGCGAAAGATAAACGATTATTTATAACATGAACTCCTAAAGCCAAAAATAATAGTTAACGTACTTGTACCGTCCTATAAATATCAACAATTATTTTAAAAAGAACGAGAAACGAAATTATCAAAATAAAACGAATAGGATTCTAAAATAGTTCTTAAGGAAGAAACATCGACCAAACTTTACTCGATTTACAATCTTAGTACAACAGAATTATGAGCGTTACGCGAGTACATAAAATATTAGCTTAGAAAGAATCATATACGATATTTTAATTCATTAGCCTGATATCCTATGTTCTTTATACGAAGAAAAAGGGGAAATTACGCTAATTATTAAGTCTATATAATTAAATAATATTATGGTGAAGAATAGAACGCCGGTACCTTTAATTAATAAAATAAAGGAACGCCTTTATAGAACAAAATGGCTTACGAGTTTAAATAATAAAGAAAGGTGATAATTAAATAGGTATCAAAGCGGGATATAAATAAAAAATAGTCTATAAGACAAAGTACGAAGTTTTCGAACACTTGGTTATGACTTTTAAACTTACGAACGCACTAACAACCGTTTAGCGATTAGTGAACTATATATTTAAGGGGTAGCTGGATATTTTCGTTATTCATTACGTTAATAATATTCTTGTTATTCGAAATATGAAAAGAAATATATACAACAGGTTTATATAATTCTTTAAGCCTTATAAAATGCGAACCCACTAATTAACATAAAGAATAGTTAGTTTAAGGCGTAAAAGTTAAAGTTTTTAAGATATATTATCACTCCGAGACATCTCAAAATATACCCCTAAAAATTAATAAAGAACCGAAAATTACGTTTAATTATCGCCTATAAGTAATTAACCGACGCACTAATCAAGGATAGGATGACATTACCTTTAATTAATAAGATAAAGGACAGGTTTTATAAAGTAAAATCGTTTACGAATTTAGATTTTTAAAAGGGATATAAATAAATACGTATTAAACTAGAAAAAGAATAAAAAATAGTTTTTAGGCCGAAGTACGGATTTTTCGAGTACGTCGTTATGTTTTTCGAACTTACGAACGCATTAGTAGTTTTCCAGCGCATAGCTAATCATATATGTAAAAGGTATTTAAATACTTTCGTTATTTGTTACCTCGACGACATTTTGATTTATTTAAAAACTGCGAAGGAATACATAGGATACGTTTAGAAGGGTTTGAAGCCGTATAGGACGTAAACCTCTTAGTTAAGATATAAAAGAACCAGTTTTATCGGTAAGAAACGGAATTTTTAGGACATATTATTTTCTTAGGAGATATCAGAATAGACCTTAAAAGAATTGTGGCAGTATAAAAATAAGAAAGGCTTATTATAATTAAGGAAATATAGGCCTTTTTTGTATTTGTTAACTGTTATAAAAAGTTACTCGATACTTTATGAAAATAGTGACATTTTTATTAAACCTAATAAAAAAGGAAACGAATTTAAATAGAAAATGGAGATTAAAAAAAACTTTTTAGAGACTTAAGGACGCGATTATTAATAAGCTAATATTAATTATGTATAACTTAAGCCGCCTAGTTAAGTTTGAAACCGACGTTTCGGATTATAATTTAGGCGTCATGGTTGGATATTATGATAATTAAGGCCATTTATACCTTCTCGCCTTTTATTTTTATAAATTAAAAGGAACAAAGTTAGGTTACTTTATATCCGATAAAAGAATTATGGCCATCGTTAAAGCTGTTCGAAAATTTAAATATTAATTTAAGCGAAATCTTTATTAGATTAAGGTATATACGGATTATAAAGACCTTATTCAATTTATTACTACCAGAAAGCTAACAGAATAATGTTTACCTTATACCGAAAAACCAGCAAAATACGAGTTTGTTATTATTTATTAAAAGGGATTAAAAATAATAAAGTAAACGCGTTAAATCAAAAACCAAACTTAAATGAAAAGATAATTAAGGTTAATTATCAAATCTTCGATATGAGGCTAAATGAATATTTACAACCACAAGACGTATTAACGATAAAGTAACACTTTTTGATTTATACCAGAAATCTAGGAATATAACGACGACTTACCCGAGGAGCAGTAAATGAAAAAGATACAAGTTCCAGAAGAATACCAGGAAATACTAGTACGAGATATATACGAACATTAATTATATAGATAGCTAGGAATTTATAAAACCGTAAAGAAAGTACACCGTACTTATTAATTTGTTAAAATAAAATTAGAAATAGAGAAGATACCACGGCAGTATTATATAAATAATAAGGTAGATCTTTGACTGTATGAGCTATACGGAGAATTATAGTTATTACTAGTCGCAAAGCGATTATAAAATTTAATTATTTTAGATTTTATTATTAAGCTTTTATTATTAGAAGATTTAGTTCCGGGCGTATATTACGATAATACCTTCATAATTATTAATGGATTTAATAAATCTTCTTAATTTTTATTATATAATAAAAATACGAATACAAAGTAAATAGCAAGAATCTTTTTAAAATATACTTTATGAATATCCCAATTATTAAGTGGTAATATTTTATATCAAAGAACGATATTTATTTTAAAGTTTTGCTAAGGACTTACAGAGTAATTAAGCTTATATTATGTATTATATAACGGGTTTAAAAGTTTAATAAACGGATAAATGGATCGAATTAATTAAGAATTGAAAATATGCGGCCGGTATTATATTAATTACGAAAAGAATATTTAGCTTTAGAGGCTACCTGTCCCATAATTAACTTATTATATCAGTTACTAGGGCAGTACGAGGACAATTGTAGCAAGTGTTAACGTCGGTTTTATATTAAAAGTTGATAAAGGTATATACGAACGGTTTATTAACGTTAAAATAACTTTTATATTATAATAATTTAAGTAGTTTTAGGTAAAAATAAAGATAACGTTTAATTTAATAGGGAATGAAATAAAAAAGTATTATAACTAAAATATGTTTAAAAAAGTCAATCTTTCGAAAAAGAAAAAGGGTTTATTTAGCGACTAAAAATATTTAAATTAAGGGACCAAAGGAGAAATTTGATTTCAAGTATATCGTTCTATATAAAATCAGGAACAGAATCTCGGAAACCAATTAGGAATTAAAGTTACCACTTAAAGTTATGCTTTATTTAATTTTTTATATTTCCTTATTCGAATCAGCAGCAAACATAATTTAGGTTAATATAAGAACAAATGAAGAAATTATGAAAAATATACTAGCATACGAAGCAAAAAGGCTGTAAAACGCACGAAATGAAAAGGGCGTAAGATAATACTGAGTAAAACAAAATATTACCCCGATTCTGAGGATATCTGGAAACCCGCTAAAAGTCTTATAAACGCTCAACGTTTTCTGAGAAACTTCTACCAATAACGCCGGAACCGCTAGTAAAAATATTTTAATTAAAAGCTTTTAAAATTATCTAATTAATACTTTTAATCCTAAACCAGTCGATCTAGTTAAGGACCGGTACTGACACGGTTATTATGGCTCTCATTTTAGCTCACCTTCGCCTTTTTAATTCCTTGTACAGTTCTATCTTATCCAGTCTTTTTAGGGTATAATGGTTACGAGTAAAGATATCCGAAATTCCATTTTTCTTTATTTTCTTTAAGTCCTAAACCGGAGACTTTAGCATAAGCTGAAGCAGTTTTCTTTTAAGTCTTTTTGAATTTTCTCTTAGCTAAGTTTAAATCGGTTTCTGCCTTTACGTAATTAATACTTAACCATTTTAATTAAGTAAGGAAAATATTATTAATATTATATAACCCCTGCGAATTTAATATATATCTTTCATAACGGGGAAAGTCGAATAATAAGAGATGGTAATTGAAAAACCCGCGACGAATGTACCCTAAACAAGTAGGTATACCGGTAAGGCTAAGAAGTAAAAAGTAATGAAGATTATTTTTCTCCGTAATCTTACGATAAACATATTTTTCAGTACGACCTACAATTTTAAACTATGGCGAAAAAATTAAAAAAATAAAAATAAAAAAATAACTTAGCGAATTAAGAGTAACGAAGATTTTTAAGGGCAAAGATTTTAAGAGCGGCAAAATCGTATTATAACCTAACGGGTTTAACTTTTTGGAGACGGTCGGCGTCATGACATAAGTATGTTATAGTTTAGGATCACGTGACCGTACGTAAGGACTCGATAGCAGAACCATTCGAGCCGTACAAACTATATTAAACGGCACCAGTATATAGATACGCTGAGTATCTTTCCTATAATCCAGATAGTAGCAGCTTATAATATAACTTGGTTACCTAGATTATTTGTAATAATCTGCGGTTACAAGCCGTTAGTATCGTATATCTTATTACTTTATTTCTTATAATACTGCCGCTAATATAAACCGTACGACTCAGGTTTAATAGTTGGTTAAACCGACCAGCCGTTATAATAGGCTATTTTGCGAAAATTATAAGTTTCCTATTTAACGTATTATAGTATTTATTTATAACGTAGTCTTAATTAAAAAAAGTAATAGGTTTTTGCCTACTTTTATATATTAACAGCTTATTGCGTATTAGCTTTTTTTAATACGTTAATTAATCAGTTAATCTGAATAGTTAAACTAATAATTCGGGTATTATTTTAAAAAACTGAATTACGAATAAAACTTTTAAAAGATTACATGCGCTTTTTATCATTATTGATAAATATTTAACATACCTGTGCGTATATGTCGGTTTAAAGGTATAGCCTAGTAAAATTAGGAAAGTTCGGATTCGTTACGTTTAAAAAAGAGTAAAGAAGGCGCGCCGGGTTCGGGCTGTAGCGATTATACGCGTTACGTTTTAAGAATAACAAACGGTTACTAATTACGACTAAAGTGGCATTCATAATAATACATAATTAAAATAGTCGGATAACTATATATGAAAATATAGAAAACGTTATATTATTAAAATAGTACAGATTTTTGATTTTGAAAAAAGTCAAAGTACTTTGCGGACCCTCTTTCGTATAACTATAACTTAGACCTCGCTGGCTGGTTACGGGGATTTGAGATTTGATTGGTTAATTTTTAGCGTTGTGGAGTAGTACTTAAATAACTTCGAACAAAATGGAGAACGAGCTCGGGAGGCCTGAGCTAGGTGAGGTAACCTAGATAGAACTTTAACTCCTATTATGAAAACCTAAATAACAACCTTTTAAATGATAAAAAAGAGATAACGATACAATTAATTACTGAGAACTACCAACGAACCTTTTAAATTAATAAGTTATAACCTATCGCTTATTTATCATAAAAAGAATTAAGGTAAAGTTTTTAACGTTTTACGCAACCCTTACGGCACCATTTAATCGGGACAATTTTGATCAGGCAGAAACCAGACCTATTAACCGTCAACCGCAGGATAGAGCCCGGAGACGAAAACTAAAATAAGGTATTTATAAAAACTTTTAAAAGACCTGAAACCTTAACAAGCAAAGCCGTAACGAATTAAACAATTAAGATAATTGCTAAAAAGCCTACCTAAGTTCTACCTACAGATTATCTTAATGCTTTTATGCATTCCTTAATAAAATTCTACTAAATTTCATTTTTGAAAAACCCGCTTAAGACCTAATTCAACATCGGATTATTTTTAATTAGCTTTTGAAAAGCAACTAAACTATATATTAAAAATACTAAAGAAAATAACGATAAAAATGAACTAACTTCAAATTAAAGTAAAACAGGTTTTAAAGTATTTCCTAAGTACAAATTAATGTAACCTAATATACCTACCGTTTTTCATGGTAAAAGATTTATTTATCTTGAATTTAAGACGCCTAATATATGTCTTTAACCTTATTAAAAATTCTGAAGCTATAAATTAATTGTATAAATGTACGAAGTTTACCTAAGTAACAGTTTTGTCCGGATTAAAAGGTACGGAAAGGTTAATATACTGCTTCGAAATCCTCGCGGTACAACGGCGTTACGGCTTTATAACGCAAGCTAATCCGAAAAATTCACATGTAGCCGAATACTATTTCAATACCTGCGAAAAAAGAATATGAATAGAATATTCGAAAAACTAATACCTCAATTCGAAATAAAGATAACTAGGTTATTATTACATTAACGAATAAGTTTAATTAGTTTCTTATCTTAGATATTAATATAGTTTCTTTTTATAACGCCTCTTTAACATATAAATGAAAGATTAAGTGATAAAGAACACATTAAGGTATAAATAATAACGTTATATAGCTCTTCCGTATTAGCCATCTAGCCCTCGAAATATTCGCCGAGTTACATTTCTATTATAAAAGAACATCATTAAAGGGTGTTAATATAGTCGAGTTTTAAATATAAAATTATATCGCTATAATAGTTAAATTACAAACTAAGGGGATGCCGACAGGATTCGATACTTTCAATATCGGTAAAAGAATAAGCTAGAGCATTTCTTTAGGAGCAATACGTTATAAGGAATAAATATATCACCTCAAATAGTACCCGAACTTATAAAAATAAAGGTAATATAATATTAAAACCGACGTCAGATTTAGCGTTATAACTGCAATTAGAAAAGATATAAAGGGTAGTAATATAGGAATCCTAAATAATAATAACAGAACATTTAAATACCCGTTTCTTAAGGACAAACCCGAAATAATAAAAGTAATAAGAGGTCGATTAACATAAATAGAGTTTAAAACGACGATAATTCATTTAAAGTAATATAAGAACATTTATACAAAGTGGAAAGCTATCTTAAGTAATTATCTAAAAATATCCAACGGTAAGCGTGAAATTTATTGTAGCTTAAAAATTAAAGAAAGATGAAGGGGGAAAAAGCTTACGAAAAGTAAACTATTTTTCCAGTTATAACAAGAATAGGATTAACGGTATAAAAAGTTACACTTTAAGGCATAAATTAAGAAATAGGAACATTGAGATGAAGCCTTATTATAAAGATAATTCAACCGATACTGGAAACCTTATAGAAAATATTATCAGCGCTCTTATTATTTTAGAAATATATAGAAATAGCAATAAATCGAAATACTGATTCGGCGAATATATGACTAAAGGTTTAATTTCCAACATAACGGCGGAATACATTTTAATGATTAAAGATAATATAGAAAATTGCAAAAGTACGCGTGATAGAACATTATCGACGTTATTACGGTAAGGGCAAATTGGCCCGAAGAAAGGTTATCTTAATAAAGACCTTATAGACAATTTCGAAGGACGCGACAATAAAACAAAAGATTAAGAGATTTGTTAAAGGGTTAAAAAGATATCGTGTAAAGTAATTAAAAAGTTAAGTCTTCGATTAAGTGTTATAACACATTTAAATAAAGTAAAATAAATTAAGCAAAGAATTTAGAAACGAAACAAGGTTGTCAAATAATATAATGCCTAATTCTAGGTACAATAAGAAAAGTAAAAAGACTACGAAGCTGAATATAGTTTTAAAAAACCTTCTAGGTCTAAATTCTTTTATTAGAAGACCAGCTACACCAACAGAAAAATCGTCAAAGTAGTAACAAGCCTATAATTAATAAAGTTAAAAGCGTATTAACGCGTTAAAGAACGATTCAGAAAACGGACGTTACTGATAGAAAGTCGTAGAATAATAAAATCCGGAAAGATTATCAGGAGCTTTTTAGAAAGAAACGCAAGGGAGAGATAAGAACTTAAAATAGCTTTATCACCTTAAAAATATGAATTAAAAGATATTAATTTACGGCTTTTATAAATTACGAAATAATAAAAGAAGACTTTACAACACCGACTATAAATAATTAAATTAAGGTATTATAGAAAACGAAAGAGAGTACTTTATATCGCCGAAAACGTGAATTGTTAATTATTTTTTTTGACAATGAGGATTATGCTTGCGAAATTAATTATTTCGAAAATTGGGTTAAAGAACGAAACTAAATGGGAAATTTCGATATCGTTTCGATACCGAATAATAACATAATTCTCGGGGAATTATAGTCGTATAACACTTTAACCCATAAAGTAATTCATTTAATAAAGCTCATTTTATAGATTCCCCCAAATAGAAATAAGATGGAACAAATTTTAATAGAATTAAAAGTAGTACCAAATATGAATATAAAAGAACAACCAAACTTTAATTAGCTATAGAATTAAAGTTTAAATAAGAATAAGGCTAATATAAAAGAAATATAGCGTATTATTGCTCTTATTACTATAAGGTTGCGAGAAATCAGCCATCACTTATAATATTAATCCTTTAGAGTATAATAATAAATAATATATTTTTATAATACCATAAATATGAACGACTCCTCTCGAAGGAATATAAAATGGAATTACTAAAGTATCACGAATAAAATTATAACTTAATTGCTAAAGAACAGTTCTTAATTAACTTGTACCTAATTTATATGCTTAACGAAACGGAAGGATTAGCATTATGTAAATACCTTAAGAACAAACTGAGCAAAGACTATATATAACGTTTTAATTTACTAACCGTATATATTATATTTTTTATATTACCGAAAATACAGAGTTACGACTAATAATCGCGGATAATTAAGTGAACGATATAATAGCTGAAGATAAAACGGCGTTTTTCTTAATTAATAACATAAAAGGTGGCCATGATAGAACAGGACGATTTACGAACTCAAATTTAAAATGGAATATACTTAAATACGTATCAAACTATAATACGAATAGAAAATAACTTTTACGACGAAATCCGAACACTTCAAATATCTTATTATATTTCTCTGACCTAGGAATATACCAGCAACTTTTTAGCGGACTGGTAACCGTGTACGGAGTGAATATTTACATACTTTTATTAGTTGTTACCTCGCCGACAGCCCCATTTATTCAGAAAACAACAGGTAATATACAATATAAGTTCAGGAATATTTTTAACTTTTATTGGACGCAAACCTAATATTTAATAGAGCGAAACGTGGGTTCTATATATGCAAGATAAAGTGCTATTAATACGATATCGAGCTCTGTAGGCTGATGTCGGTTTTATATATAAAAAGAAAAGTTTTAAAATATATTATTATCATAGACCATATAATAATAAAATGGAAAGAATAGCTATAGTATGAAAAGAAAAGTCGATTATAACGAAAAAAGTATAAACCTTGTTTAAGTTCGTTAATTACTGTACAACTTGATTTAATATTATATCAAAAAGTTATATTATTAAAAATATAATACTAATAAAACGAATTTAAATAAAGTATAAGAATGAAATTCTCGTTTTAAAACTATAGAAGGTAATAATTAACAAGTATATACTGATTATATAGGACGCAGGTCATTTGATTAAACCTAAAATCGACGTTTCGGATTACGCTTCAAGCCTAAAAATTAAATATCGCGATAATTAAGATAAGCTATACCTTATCGCCTTCTACTTTTATAAATTAAAGGGAGTAAAGTTCTATTACGCTATTTCCGATTAAGAACTAAGAATTGTTATGAAAGCCTTTCGAAATTTATTTCTTATCTTGATGGAAATCTTTATTGAGTTAAGGTATATACTGATTATAAAATGCTTATTCGTTTTATTATTACTAGAGAGCTAACAAAATTATAATTACGTTACATTAAAAAACAAGCAAAATATAATTTCGTTATTATATATTTAGGAATATCAGAGCATGATAGAATAAACGTGTTAAATCCAAAAGTAAACCTAAAGGAAAAAACTATTAAAATTAATTACCAAATGGTCGAAATTACGCCAGATAGATATTTACAACTACGATATATAATTACGAAGAAGACAATATCCCCTAAGTAACATAAAAGAATCCAGAAATAGAATGATAACTTGGTTAACAACAAAAAGATAAAAAACGAAATATAGAGACATTAATTAGATAAACACTTAAGAGTTTAAAAAACTTTAAACCTAATATAACATATTTTTTCTTTTTTTAAAATAAGACGAATAATCATAAGAATACGAGAATAATGCTACAAATGCGATACGGCAAAGACTCGTCGATATAAATTATATAGAAAATTACAACCGTTACTGCTCGAAGAATAACTTTAAATTTTAATTATCTCAGATTTTATTACTAAGTTTAGATCATGAAAAGAACCCACTTACGGCCTTAAATAACATTACTATTTTGATAATATTTAATTAATTTATAATATCTTTTTCACTTACTATATAACGAAAAAGAAAACGTAAAGTAATTACTGTATATCTTTTTAACATGTATTTTAAAAGTGCGTACATTACTTCCGAAACGTATTGTAAATAGCAAAGTGACGTTTATTGCTGAGTTTGGTTAAAAGCTGTAGGAAAATTAGACTTAAAATATTAGTTACTAAAGGTATTTAAAACCTGAACAAACGGATAAACGAAAGATTAACCAAATATTAAAAGTTTACTGATAATACTACTTTAACTATAAATGAAACGATTAAGTTTACAACTTATTTATCGCGTAATTAACTTATAATACAAATTACTACCAAGATCTTAGAACGATTTTAATCCACATTAACTTTAGTTCTATGTTAAAGTTTTACGCAAATACATACGAAGGACTTGTTATTGGCAAGGTCATTTTAATATAAAAATAATTTAAGGAATTATGTCAAAGACAAGAACAAAGTATAAATTCGTATATAAAGAAAAAAAAAAGTCTTATAACTTCAAAGACTTAAATGAAATAACATTTTAAAAAGGAAGATAGTTTACCTAGTTACTAAAGATATTTAAATTAAGTAACCAACTAAAGCACTTAATATTAAGTATATCTGCTCTTATACAATCGTCGAAGAATCTTACGAAATGATGATTAATTAGAATTATTAACTAAAATTAAAATTTATTTAATATTTTATAATTTCTTCCTCGAGTTAACGGCAGATGGTGTGAATGTTAAAACAAGGTATAAAAAACATAAATAATATATACATATATATTAACATAGTCTTGCTATAGAAGACGTAACCGCGGAGATAAAATTAGGTAAAATGATAGGTTGCTACGTTAATTTCTAGGCTTCATTAAACCTATTCTTCCCGCAAACTACTATTATGACCTAGCGGTCTTGGCTGCAACACACACAGTCGGACCTCCAAGACTTCAGCTCCGACCTAAGCTCAAACATCACGTGACTAGCTTAAAAAACTTAACGGCCCTAGTTGGCCCAAGGGTTTTAAGCCAATCGATCTATAAAAGGACTTCAAGGAACTTTAAAGGACTTAACTAATATAGAGGTTTAAGCCGCTTAAGCACCTGAAGCCAAAATAAGGATATATACGTTCGTTATTACCATAACTTAGATAAATCACCAGCGTATAATATAACTTGGTTCCACAGATTACCTTTAATAATCTGCTATTACCAGACGTAACTATTATTTCTTTTATTGCTTAATTTCTTACGACATTACTATTAACATAAACCGTACGATTAAGTTTAATAATTGGTTAAACCTTTTAACCGTTATACGTTATAAATTCTTATTTAGTAATACTGTTAAAATTTAAATAATACCTGTAATATTATGTTATCTCACAAGCAGCTCTTCTTAAGGAACCTTTCAAATCCCCGACGATAATATTATAAATTCCGACGATAAAAAGACTTAACCTAGTGTTCTTTTAAAGAGAAGACTTCCGCCGACTTGATTAACTAACTAACGCGATTACGTAACTTATTAAGAACAAGATCAAACTTACTAATATTCTTAAAAAAACTGGCAACTAATTAAAAGCTTAACTAATTAAGCTAGGAAGATAAACAAATATGGAACAGCCCGATTAACCGGATTAACCAGTTTAGCTCGTACAACTTATTGAGATAACTTTCGGTAAGGACTTCCAAAACGTTTTAAAGCTTATTAAACCTAGTTCTTTCGACGGAAATACCATTAAATTATAACAGTTTTTTACGGAATACCGTATTTAATTTATATACTTTGTAATTAAACCTACAACATTTACCGCTCGAATTTAGTTCGCTATAAAACAGTTAACCGGAAACGCGATTACTTGGTTTAAGCTTACACTTTATAAGTAAGTTATTAAACCTCCTTAATAAAAATCTACAAAAACTGTCGCTACTTATCATAACTACGAAAGATTTAAAAAGGAATTAAGAAAAATATTCGGAGTAATAAACGAAAAAATGAAGGTTAAAAGAAATTAAGGATCCAAAGCAAAAAGGATCGGCTTCTGGATACAGCAACGCCTTTATTTAACGGGGTTCGAAGATTAATTAGGTACAAAAGGGATTAATGGCCATATTTTTCGACGGCCTAAAAAGGGAGGTACAGAAAGAATTGTTTTAAAATAAACACCCCGAAAAGTTAGTAAACTATATCGTTATAACAGTCAAAATCGACGACCCGCAATATATTTAAAGGATTCGATATTTTAAGAACCGGCAAAACAACAAGCCAAGTCACACCCTTAATACCAGCACGCCACGAAAAACCAACATATTCCAGGGGATAGCACCAGGACCTATGGAATTGGGCGCGGTCCAGCAACGCAACCCCCGTACCATTAAGTGCTTTAACTACGATAAGATAGGACATAAGGCCTTTTAATGTAAGGCACCTAAAATGTTACGACAAAATACCTGGATATCAGTTTCTTAAGGACCCTCCCGAAAGAACTAAGGAAACGATAATACATTAATTAATATAATCAGGATTATGGATAACTATAATCCCCCCGAAAAAGTATAACAAGGACTGCGAAAGGTAAAAAAGCTATCCTAAGCAGCTATTTAAAAACAGCGAACCCTTATTACAGAACCTACAATAACCTAATAGTTAAAGGAATACGACGGATAAAAGGAAGTTTCAAAGGATAAGCTACTTTCCCGTTTACAGAAGAAACGATAATAACGGTACGAATAGTTGGAATTAAACGTATAACTTAAGAAGTACCAAAGTTAGAACGAGGACCTGGTATCCGGATAACCGGACCGATATGGGAAACTTTATGCTATCCAGTACAAGTGCACCTATTGCCCCAGATATATGGAAAGAAAACGGTATATCGAAAAACGACGTCTACGGATGTATAACCAGGGATTCGACTTTTATAACCAAACCGGAGAAGATCCTAGGGATTAACGATAATATAGATACCTCAGGGTATTCGCCTTAGAAGATACCGTTAACATTATTACGGCAGCGATAAGTTAACTTAAAGGAAAAAGCTGTTTTAACGAAGACTTTATGTGCCATTTTTGATGGTACGGTTATAAAATAAAAGAAAAATGAATTTATTAAATAGTTTTAAAGGTAATACTAAAATTAATTAATAACTTAAACTTCCGTTTAACCTTGATAATCGATCTAAAAAAGCGATAAGAAATTAAAAACGAAATAAAACAAAGAAACGAAGATACGAGGTAATACGATGCCCAGTTCCAAGCATGACAAGAGGGATAAGAAGCCCCCGGACCAGAATACATCAGCAGAAAAGACTTCCAAACACAAATCCTTTTACTTCAGGTTACTTTACGTCGACAGGAAGGATAACTGAACCAATTACAGGCCGTTAACGCATAAAATCAAAAGCGCATTAAGGCGTTAAAAAAAAAGATTTAAAAAACGGACGCCACCTGTAAAAAAGCCGCAGGATGATAAGACCCAGAAAAACTAGCAGGAGCTTCCTAAAAGGGCTTTAAACGCGACGATAAAAACCAAGAACGACCTTATTACCCTGCAAATAAGAATTGTGATATATTAGTTTACTGCATTTATGGACTGCGGAGTAACAGAAGGTAATTATATTACGCCGGATATAGTTAACTGACTTCGACTACCATAAAAGGAAAAGATAAAACCCTACATCGCCGAAAACGCAGAAGGTCAGGTATTTACTTATAATAACGAAAAAATCAGCTGTAAAATTAATTACCTCGAGAACTTCGTTAACGGACGAAACCAGATAGCAAACTTCGATATCGTTCCGATAGGGAATTACGATATGATCCTCGGAAAACCATGGCTGTACCAGTATAACCCCTGAATTAATTAGCTAGTTAGCTAGGTAAAGTTCGCTTTATATCTACTCGATAAAAAGAAGCAAGATATAAAAAGATCCAAATATTTAATTAAAAATGGCGCTAAATATAGGAATAAGAATACGATAAAAAGCTTATTACCTATAGGAACAAAGTATAAAAGAAAATAAGAGCACTATAAAAGAATACCAGGTATTATCGTTATCATTAAAACAAAACTGCAAGAGATAAACGATCATTTACAGAATTAACGCCTAAAGCTATAAACCATAGTTAATATATTTCCACAGTATTATACATCTGAACAACTATTTCGAAATGAATTAAAGACGAAATTACCAGAATATAACGAATAAGATTACGAAATAGTCCTTAAAAAATATTAACCAGATTTTATTGAATCTATAACCTTAACGAAATAAAACTATAAGTGTTATGTAAATATCTTAAGGATAAGCTTCGGAACGATTATATACGACGTTGCAGTTTATTAACCGGATACATTATGTTTTTCGTATTAAAAAAGAACGGAAAGCTACGCCCGGTTATCGATTATAGGTAACTTAACGATATTACAGTTAAACACAGGATACCGTTACCGTTAATTAAGGACATAAAAGATCGCCTTTACGGAATAAATTGGTTTATAAGCTTAAACCTTAAGGAAGGATATAATCAGATCCGTATTAAGTGAGGACATAAGTAAAAAAACAATCTTTAAAATGAAATACGGACCTTTTAAGTACTTTATTATATCTTTCGGACTTACGAACGTATTAGCAGCCTTTTAACGGCTAGTTAATCATATATTTAAGAAATACTTAACCATCTTCATTAGTTATTATCTCGATAACATTTTTATTTATTCGAAAAACAAAGAGAAATATGTAAAATACGTTCATATAGTTCTTTAAGCCTTACAAGATCCCAACTTACTAAGTAATACGGAAAAAAGCCAGTTCTATACGTAAGAAGTCGAATTTTTAAGACATATTATTACACCAGGATATATTAAAATGGGCCTGAAGAAAGTCGCTACAGTACAGAAATAAAAAACGCTCATCATAATCAAAAAAGTATAAGCCTTTTTCGGATTTAACAATTATTACAAACAGTTTATTCGGAACTTTAGCAAAATAATTATACTATTCTCTAACCTAATAAGGAAAGGAAGTAAATTTCTTTGAACGACAAAGGCAAAAACCGCTTTCCAAAAATTAAAAATTTAATTACCAGCGAGCCAATACTAATTATATACGACCGAAGCCGCCTAATTAAAATCAAAACCGACGCTTTAAATTACGTTTTAAACGTAATAACAGGATATCGCAGTAGTTAAGGTAACTTATATCTTACTATTTTTTTACTTTTATAAGTTAAAAAAAGCAAAGTTAAATCAAGGCATTCCCGATAAAAATTTTATAACTATTATTAATGGTTTCCGAAAGTTTAGACATTAACTTGAGAGAAACCTTTACTAGGTTAAAATTTATACCGATTATAAAAGCCTTACTCGCGTTACCATTACCAAAGAACTTATAGGACGATAATTACGCTATGCCGAATAACTAACAAAATACGACTTTATTATTATTTACCAAAAGGGACTAAAGAACGATAAAGCAAACGTACTTAATAGAAAACTAAACCTCGAAAAAAAAGTAATCAAGATTAATTACCCGATCTTCGACACCATATCAAAAGGATACCTACAGCCATAACCAATAGTAACAATTAAAGCAGCACACCCAGATCTATACCAGAAAGTCCAGGAATACAACGACAATCTATTTAAGGACCAAAGAATAAAAAAAAACACAACTCTCAAAAAACTACCACGAAATATTAATACGAAATATATACGAACGTCCATTACATTAACATACAGGGATCCATAAAACGCTAAAACGATTATAACGTACTTATTACTTCCTTGAAATAAAATTAATAATAAAAGAAATACGATAATAATGGCATATCTGTAATAAAGCAAAAACTCGATGACATAAACCAGACCGAAAATTATAGCCATTACCAGTTGCAAAGCGACTATAGGATTTAGTTATTTTCGATTTCATGATTAAACCTTTATTATTAAAAGACCTAATTACGGGTATATATTACGACAGTATTTTCGTAATCGTTAATCGATTTACGAAGTTTTCCTACTTCCTACCATATAATAAGGACATAAACGTGGGATAACTGGCCTACATCTTTTTAAAATATATTTTACGAATACACGGATTACTAACTGAAGTTATTTTAAATAAAATAACGATATTTACTTCGAAATTCCGGCAGGGACTTATGGCATGATGTGATGGCTGAAGGATTTAACCAACTATTAAACCTTGTCGTACGGTTTATGTTGGCAGTAGTATCGTGGGAAACTGAGCAATGGGAGAAATAATAATTACGTTTACTAATAGCAGATTATTAAAGGTAATCTGGAGAATCAAGTTGTATTATAAGCTGGTGATTTATCTAAGTTCTGGTAATAAAGAACGTATATTATTTTATTTTGGCTTCAGGTGCTTAAACGGCTTTAACCCTTTTATTAGTTACGTTTCTTTAAATCCGCTTAAGCTTTTTCGTGGTTCGACGGGCTTAAGACTTTAGGGCTAATAAGGGCCTTTGAGCTTTTTAAGCTTGTTACGTAATATTTAAGCTTAGGTCGGGGCTGAAGTCTTAGAAATCCGACTGTATATATTACGGCTAAAACCGTTAGGTTATAATACGGTTTCCTCTTTTCAGGATTTTTGCCCTTAAAGATTAATTTATTTATCCGTTACTTTTGGTAAATAACCTTTTCTTTTTTATATTTATTATATCCCGTCTAATTAAAAAAGGTCGTTTTCGTTAACGTATTAACGCTTTAGTTTTTTCAGAACGTATCGATCGTTTTACTTTTACCATGTCGTCGAAATTCTCTTGTTTTCGTTACAAATCTGAAAACAAGGTTTACAAAATGCATTATAATTTTAGAAAGTCTTCAAGTTCTATTAAATCCGCTAGTTCCTGTAATTTATTTAGTCCTTTAAAACTTGAACTTAATAAGCTTATCTCCGAAAGAATTAATTAAAGTAGGTGAAGCGTATGGTTAAGGAAATGTTACTTAAATTGTAATAATATTTATCCTAACTATTTGGACGTTTAACTCGTTTGCGAAATAAAAAAAACTCTTTCGTTTCCGCGGCGTCAAGATATTTCGTCGAAAGGTTTAAGATACGAAAGGTATGGAAAGGTTTAATCGTTTAAAAAAGGAATAAAAATAATTAAAGGCGGCGGTCGCCGCGGTTACCTGAGGCCAGGTAACAAATCCGGTCGATTCATTTAAACTTATTAATTGGTTAACTGCTAATTCAGGTACATTTGTCGTTATTAATAAAAGCTTTTTAACAGACGTTAAGCGTTTTCAAGGTTTTGGGCTGGTTCTTAGATATTTTTGGAATTTAGGTAATTTTTCCAGTTAATTAGGTATTCGGTAAGTTTATTTTTTTACCTATATTTATAATCCTTTTTGCTTCATATATCGGTATATCTTTTCCTGCTTTTTCCTCGTATCCTGGATTAATTTTAATAGTATTTATTGTTGACCTAAGTAAGGAAGCGTAAAAGATTGGATAAAGTTTAACTTTGAGTCGTAGTTCTAATTACTAGTTATTTTTTAAGATTTTCTTGATGATTTTATATAAGCCGATATACTTAAAGTCAAGTTTTTTATCAAGTCGTTTGGTTTGGATGCTTTTGGTGGTTAAGTAAACCATCTTTCCCTTCCGGAAGGTTGGTTCCTTTAACCTGTTTTGGTTGTAATATTTCTTCATCTGATTACGTAGGAATTCAAGTTCTGTTTTTATTTCCGTCTATAGTTATTTAAGTTGTTTTAATATAAGAATTGCTCTAACGTTAACTGGTCCTTTGCGTATGTTCCTGTAAACTTCTGATATAAACCTAAAGTTAGCATTCGCTGGAGTTATTCTGATGTTTTCGTAATAGCTAGTATTATAGGTTAATTAGGTAATGGGTAACATTTGGGCCTAATTATTTTGTTCGTAATTAATGTAACACCGGAAGTAAGCTTCCCATATTTAGTTAATTCTTTTTGTTTATCCGTTTGTTTAAGGTCTGAATACGTTAAATAATTTATAATTTAAGCGTCATTATGCGATAAGTCCATGCCAGAATATCGAAGTAAATATTATTTCTTTATTTAAAATAAACTTTATTAATAATCCGCATATTATTAAAATATGTCTTGAAAAGATATAAGCCAGTTATTCTGCGTTCATGTTCTCATTATGTAGTAAGAAATGGAAATATTCATAAATTGGTTAACAATTACGAATATATTATTATAATATATGCTTATAATCAAGGCTTTTAATAATGGGAGTTTAATGATAAAGTTAAAGGTTACTAAATCCTATAATTGCTTTACGATTAGCAATGGCTATAATTCTCCGTATGGTTTATGTCGTCGAGCTTTTGTCTTATTACAGATATGGTATTATTATCGTATTTTCTTTATTATTAATTTTTTTAAGGAAGTAATAAATATGTTATAATCGTTTTAGGGTTTTATGGATCCTTAGGTGTCCGTATGACTGGTATTCGTATATGTTTCGTATTAGTATTTCCTGGTATTTTTTGAGGATTTGTATTTTCTTTTATTTTTTGGTTCTTAGGTAAATTGTTATTATATTCCTGGGTTTTCTGGTGTAAATCAAGGGATACTGCTTTGATTGTTGCTATTTGTCGTGGTTGTAGGTATCCTTCTGGTATGGTGTCAAAGATCTGGTAGTTAACCTTGATTAATTTTTTTTCGAGGTTTGGTTTTTCATTAAATGCGTTTGCTTTGCCGTTTTCTGATCCTTTTTGGTAGGTAATAATAAAGTCGTATTTTGCTAGTTTTTCGGCGTAACGTAATTATCGTCATATAAATTCTCTGGTAGTAATAAAGCGAATAAGGTTTTTGTAATCGGTATATATCTTAACCCCGTAGAGGTTTCCCTTAATGTAACACCTAAATTTTCGGAGAGCGTTAATAATAGTTATGAATTTTTTATCCGAAATGGCGTAATTTAATTTTGCTTTTTTTAAATTATAAAAGCAAAAGGTAATAAGCTATAAGTTATCTTAATTATTATGGTATCCTCTTATTACGTTTAAAAGGTCATCCGAAACGTCGGTTTTAAGCTTAATTAGGCACTTTAAGTCGTATATGATTAATATTAGCTCGTTAGTAATCTCATCTTTGATATTTTGGAAATCGGGTTTTATTTTTATCGTTTAAAGAAACTTCTTTCCTTTTTTTATTAGGTTGGATAATAATGTAGCTATTTTGCTGAAGTTCCGAATAAACTTTCTGTAATAGTTAACGAATCCGGGGAAGGTTTATATTTCCTTAACTGTGGTAGGCGTCTTTTACTTTTATATTGCAGCGAATTTTTTAGGGCTTATTTTAATATATCTTAAGGTAATAATATGTTTTAAGAAATCCACTTTTTACGTATAGAATTAGCCGTTCTTTGTGTTGACGCATAGGTTGGCGTTTTGTAATGCTTGAAAGATTGTATGAACGTGTTTTATATATTTCTTTTTATTTTTCAAAAAGATAAGAATGTCGTCGAGATAACCGAGAAAGAAAATGTTTCAATATTCTCAAAGTATATCGTTAGCTATTCGCTACAAGCTTACGGATGCGTTTATAAGTCCGAAGGGTATAATAAGGTATTCGAACAGTTCGTATTTTATTTTAAAGGTTATTTTCTATTTATGTCCTGGCTTAATACGGATTTAATTATATTTCTTTTTAAGATTTAACCTCATAAATTAATTAATTCTGTAAAGTCGATCTTTTATTTCAGTAATTAAAAGTAGCGGTGTTTTGTTTTTAACCGTAATATCGTTTAACTACCTGCAGTCGATAATTTGGCGTAATTTCAAGTTTTTCGTTGCTACGAAAAATATAAGGTATTTAGTTGATAAATTGGAAGGTCGTATATAACCTTTCCGAATGTTATTTTTGAGGTATTTACGTAACAGGTATAGTTTTATTTCGTCAAGATTGTAAATTAAATAGAATTTAATTAATGTTATTTCCTCAAGGACTATTTTATAGTTTTACTTGCTGTATTCCGATGATTTCGTTTCAAATTTCTTTTAAAACAATTATTTATATCTGTAATATTCTGGAGGTATATTAGTCATAGTTTCTGGCTTTAGGGGTTAATGCTATAGGTGATCGTTTATTTTTCGTAATTCTGTTTAAATGGTAGCGATAATGCGTCGTATTGTTTTATAATGCCTTTGTTTTTTTTTTATGTTTGGCTTTTATGGGTAATAAGGTTTTTTTCGTATCCTAATGCTTATATTCGTTGCCATTTTGGATCGGATGTTAAGATCTTTTTATATCTTGCTTTTTTTATCGAATGGATGTAAAGCGAACTTTACTTAATTAGTTATTTAATCGATTAAGGGGTTGTACTGGTATAGCTATAGTTTTCCGAGGATTATGTCGTAATTCCTTATCGGAACGATATCGAAATCTGCTATCTGGTTTCGTCCGTTAACGAAGATTTCAAGGTGATTAATCTCGCGGTTAATCTTTCTATTGCCATAGGTGAATGCCTAACCTTTTGCGTTCTCGACGATGTAAAGTTCTATCTTTTCCTTTTATAGTAATTAAAGTCGGTTAATCACATCCTGTTATGACCTAGCGGTCTTGGCTGCAACACACACAGTCGGACCTTCAAGACTACAGCTCCGACCTAGGCTTAGACGTCACGTGATTAGCTTAAAGGACTCAACGGACCCCATTGGTCCAAGGGCCTTGAGCCGATCGAGCCACGAGAGGGCTGAGAAGGACTTAAGGGAACTTAACTAACGAGGAGGTTTAAGCCGTTTGAGCACCTTAAGCTAAGATGAGGATATATATATTCGCTTTTACTATAACTTAGATAGATTACCAGCTTATAAATAACTTGGTTATCTAGATTATTTTCGATAATCTGCTATTACTAGACGTAACTATTAAACGTATTATTGCTTAGTTTCCTACGATATTACTATTAATATAAACCGTACGACTAGGTTTAATAATTGGTTAAACCCTTTAACCGTTATGCGTTACAAGTTTTTGTTTAGCAGTATTGTTAAACTTTAAGTAATACCCCTGACATTATATCGTCCAGCAAGCAGCCCGTCCTTAAAAGAACTTTTAAGATCCCCGAGGATAACCCTATAAACTTCGACAATAAAGAGACTCAACCTAGTTTTTCCCAGGAAGAAGCTTTACGCCGATTCGATTAGTTAATTAACGCGGTTACTTAACTTATTAACGACAAAATTAAGCTTATTAATACCTTTAAGGAAACCCGTAACTAATTAAAAGCTTAGCAGGTCGAGCTCGAAAGATAAGCTAATATGGAGCAGCCCGATTAACCGGATTAGCCAGCCCAGCCAGCATAACTTGCCTAGATAATTTACGGTAAGAAATTCGGAGAAGTTTTAAAGCTTACTAAGCCTACCTTTTTCGACGGAATTACTACTAAGTTATAATAGTTCCTTACGGAATACCGTACCTACTTTAAGTATTTCCTTATTAGACTTATAACGCCCACCTTTCGAATCCAGTTCGTTATAGGATAGTTAACCGGAAATACGGTTGTTTAATTTAAGCCTACCTTTCGCGAATAAGTTACCAAACCTTCTTAACAAAGGTCCGTAAAAACTGTAGCTATTTATAACGATTACGAAAGGTTCGAAAAGAAGTTAAAAAACGCATTCGGAATGGTAGACGAAAAGATTAAAGCTAAGAAAAAAATCAAAGACCTAAAGCAGAAAGGATTAGCTTCCGGATACGGCAATTCCTTTATTTAACTAGCCTCGAAAATTAATTAAAAGCAAAAGTTATTAATGGTTACGTTCTTCGACGGCCTAAAAGAAGAGGTATAAAGAAAATTATTTAAGGACGAACGCCCCGAAAAGTTAGTAAATTATATCGCCATGGTAGTTAAGATTAACGATCAGCAATATGCCTGGAGGACTCGACATTTTAAGGACTAACAAAATAATAAACTAAGGCATCCCCTTAATACCAGCACTTTACGAAAAACTAATACGTCCTATGGAACGATACCAGGACCCATAAAGTTAGGCGCAATATAACAACGTAACCTACGTATTATTAAATGCTTTAATTATAACAAGATGGGATATAAAGCCTATTAATATAAGGCGCCCAAAAAGCCATGATAAAATACCTGCATACCAATTCCTTCAGGATCCTTTCGAAATAACTAAGGAAACAATAATAAATTAATTAATGTAATCAGGATTAAGGATAACCTTAATCCTTCCGAAAAAGCATAACAGGGATTATAAAAGGCAAAAAAGCTATTTTAAGCAGCTATCCAAAAGTAGCAAGCCCTTATTATAGGACCTATAATAACCTAATAGCTAAAAGAATATAACGGATAAAAGGAGCTTTTAAAGGATAAGTTATTTTCCCGTTCCCAAAAGAAACGGCGATAACGGTACGAATAATTAGAATTAAATGCATAGGTTAAAAAGTACTAAAGATAGGATAAAAACCTGTGATTAGGATAATTAAACCGATATAAAAAACTTTATGCTATCCAGTATAAACGTACTTATTATTTAAAACATATAAAAGGAAAACGGTATATTAAAGCACGCCTTACGCGAATATATAACCAAAGATTCGATTTTTATAATCAGATCGGGAAAACCCTTAAGGATTAACGATAATACAGATACTTAAAAATGTTCGCCTTAAAAGATATTATCAATATTATTACGGCCGTAATAAGCTGGTCCGAAAAAAAAAGTTGCCCTAATAAAGACCCTATATGCCATTACGGTTAGTGCAATTATGAAATAAAGGAAAGATAAATTTACCAAACGGTTATAAAAGCGTCCTTGGAAATAATTAATAATATAAACTTCCCCTTAACCTTTACGAATAACCTAAAGGAATAGCAAAAAATTAAAAACGAAATAAAGAAAAGGAACCAGGAGATAAGGTAATATAACGCCCAGTTTTAAGCACGACAGGAGGGATAAGGAACCCCCGAACCAGAGTATATTACCAGAGAAGATTTTCATACGTAAGTCCTCCTATTCGAAGCCACCTTACGCCAATAGGAAAAATAGCTAAAACAATTAAAGACCTTTAACGCATAAAATCAGGAACGCATTAAAACGTTAAAGAATAAGTTAAAAAACGAACGCCACCTATAAAAAAGCCGCAGGATAGTAAGATCCGGAAAAGCCAGCAGGAGCTTCCCAAAAAGGCTCTAAATACGACGATAAAAGCCAAGAACGAACCTATCACCCTATAAATAAGGATTAAGATATACTAATTTACCGCATTTATGGATTACGGAATAACAAAAGGTAATTATATTACGTCGGATGTGGTTAACCGACTTCGACTACCATGGAAGAAAAAGATGGAACCTTATATTACCGAAAACGCAAAAGGTTAGGCATTCCTTTACGATAACGGAAAAACTAACCGTAAGATTAATTACTTCAAAATCTTTATTAACGGACGAAACCAGATAGCAAATTTCGATATCGTTCCGATAAGGAATTAGGACATAATCCTCGGAAAACCATGACTGTACTAATACAACCCCTTAAGCGATTAAATAATTAGGCATATAAAGTTCGCTTTATATCCACTCGATAAAAAAAAGCAAAAAACGAAAAGATTTTAATACTTAATCGAAGATGGCGACAAATGCAGGCATAAAGATACGATAAAAACCTCACCACCCATAAAAACAAGACATAAAAAAGAATAAGGGTACCATAGAAAAATACGACGCATCATCGCTACTATCAAAACAAAGTTACGAAAGATAGACGATCACCTACAGCATCAGCCCCTAAAGCCAGAAACTATAATTAACGTACCGTTGCAGTATTATAAATACGAACGATTATTCTACCAAATACTTAAGACAAAATTACCGGAATATAGCGAATAAGATTACGAAATAATCCTAAAAACGGGACATCGACCAGATTTTATTTAATTTACAACCTTAACGAAACAAAACTACAGGCATTACGCGAATACCTCGAAAACAAGCTTCGGAAAGGCCATATATAATGTTCTAGCTTATCAGCCGGATACCCTATATTCTTCATACCTAAGAAAAACGGGAAATTACACTTGGTTATCGATTACAGGTAGTTAAACGACATTACGGTTAAAGATAAAACACCGTTACCCCTAATTAACGAAATAAAAAACCGCCTTTACGGAACCAATTAGTTTATAAGCCTAAATCTTAAAAAAAGATATAATCAAATTCGTATCAAACCAGGACACAAATAAAAAACAGCCTTTAAAACGAAATATGAACTTTTTAAGTATTTCGTTATGCCCTTTGAACTTACAAACGCACCAGCAACTTTTTAACGGATGGTTAACCACGTACTTAGGAAATACTTAAACATCTTCGTTATTTGTTACCTCGATATTCTCATCTACTTAAAAAATAAAAAAAAAACATATAGGATACGTTCATACAATTTTCCAAGCCTTATAAAACGCCAACCTTTTAATTAACAATAAAAAAAGCCAATTCCAGACGCAAAAAGTGGAATTTCTAAAACATATTATTACCCCAGGATGTATTAAGATAGATTCTAAAAAGATTGTTATAATATAAAAATACAAAACGCCTATTATAGTTAAGGAAGTATAAACCTTTTTCGGATTCGCCAATTATTACAGAAAGTTTATTTAAAACTTTAACAAAATAATTACGCCATTATCTAACGTAACGAAAAAAAAAAAAAACAAATTTTTTTAAATAACGAAAACGGAAACCGCCTTTTAAAAAATTAAAAACGCGATTACCAGCAAACTAGTATTAATTATATATAACCCAAGCCGCCCAGTTAAGCTCGAAACCGACGCTTCGGATTACGTTTTAGGCGTAATAGCAGGATACCGTAATAATCAAGGCTATTTACATTTTATCGCCTTTTACTTTTATAAATTAAAAAAAGCAAAATTAAACTACGTTATTCCCGATAAAAAACTTATGGTTATCGTTAAAACCTTTCGAAAATCCAGACATTACCTTAAGGGAAACCTTTACCAAGTTAAGGTATATACCGACCATAAAAACCTTACCCGTTTTACCATTATCAAATAATTTATAAGACGATAACTACGTTACGCCGAAAAATTAACAAAATACGACTTTATCATCATTTACCAGAAAGGATCAAAAAACGGTAAAGCAAACGTCCTTAATCAAAAACCAGAGCTCAAAAAAAAAACTATCAAAATTAATTACCAGATCTTTAACACCATACCAAAAGGATACATGCAACTACGACAGATAGCAACTATTAAAACGGCACCCCCTGATTTATACCAGAAAATTTAAAAATATAACGATAACCTACTTAAAAACCAAAAAATAAAAAAAACATAAATCCCAAAAGAATACAAGGAAACATTAATAAAAAAACATATACGAACATCAACTATACGGATACCCAGGGATCCATAAAGCCTTAAAACGATTATAACGCACCTATTACTTCCCTAAAATAAAATCAATAATAAAGAAAATACGATAATAGTGCCATATCTGCAACATGGCAAAAGCTCGACGACACAAGCCATACGGAGAACTACAACTATTACCAGTCGCAGAACAACCATAGGACTTAATTATTTTCGACTTTATTATTAAATTCTTACTTTTAAAAAACCCAGCTACGGGTATGCATTATAATAGCATCTTCGTAATCGTTAACCGATTCACCAAATCTTCCTATTTCTTACCATATAATGAGGATATAAATACAGAATAATTAACTTACATCTTTTTAAAACATATCTTAAAAATATACGGATTATTAACGGAAATCGTTTTAAATAAAGGAACGACATTTACTTCGAAATTCTGGCAAGGACTTATGGCGCAATTAGGCCTAAACTACAAATTATCTAGCGTATTTAGACCCTAAATAGACGGACAGATAAAAAGAACCAACCAAATACTAAAAACCTACTTACGATATTACATTAATTATAAAGAAAACAATTAAATTTAAGAGCTGCCCGTCACGCAGCTGGCTTACAACACCAATTATTACGAAAGTACCAAAATAACTTTAGCAAACGCTAATTTTAGTTTTACATTAAAAGTTAACAAAAATATACCTAAAGGTCCTACCAACGTCAAAACAATCCTTATATCAAAATAACTCAAACAATTAAACATAAAAATAAAAACAAAACTCGAATTCGTACGTAACCAGATAAAGAAGTACTATAACCAAAAAAGGTTAAAAAAACTAACCTTCCAAAAGAAAAAGATGGTTTACTTAATTATTAAAAATATCCAAACTAAGCGACTTAACAAAAAGGTTAACTTTAAATATATCGGACCATATAAAATTATTAAGAAAATCTCAAAAAATAATTATTAATTAAAATTACCCCTTAAAGTTAAACTTTATTTAATCTTTCATATTTCCTTATTCGAATTAATAACGAACACCATCAAGGTTAATACGGGATACGAGAAAAAAGCAAAAGAAGATATACCAATATACGAAGCAAAAGAAATCCTAAATATACGAAAAAAAAAAGAACTTATTAAATACCTGATTAAATGGAAAAATTACCCAAATTCCGAAAACACCTGGGAACCCGCTAAGAACCTTATAAACGCCCAATACTTATTAAAAAGCTTTCACCAGTAACGACGGATATAACCTAGTTAGCAATCGACTAATTAATAAGTTTAGACTAGTCGACCGGATCTGTAACCTGGCTTAACGTAACCGCGGTAACCGCCGCCTCCAACTGTTCTTGCTCCTTTTTTAAACGTTTAAACTCCTTCATAACTTCCGTACCTTAAATTTCATAACGAAGCATTTTAACGTCGCGGGAGCGGAAAGGTTTTTTTTGTTTACGCAAACGAACTAAACGATTAAACAGTTCGGATAAATATTGCTACAGTTTAAGTAGCTTTTCTTTAGCCATATGCTCCGCCAACTTTAATCGATCTTTTTCCGCGATAAGCTTATTATGTTCAAGTTCTGAGAGACCAAACAAATCACAAAAACCCCCGTATTCGGTATAACGAGCATACTTTCCGAAACTGTGATACGCCTTGCAAGCCTTGTTTTCAGATTTGCAACAAAAACAAGAAAACTTCGACGACATGGTAAAACCAAGACGTCCGATACGTTTTAAGAAAACCAAAACGTTAATACGTTAACGAAAACGACGTTTTTTAATACGACCCGACATAATAAATATAAAAAAGGAAAGGTTACTTCCCAGAATCGACAGATAAACAAATTAATCTTTAAGGGCAAAAATCCTGAAGGGGAAAAATCGTGTTATAACCTAGCGGTCGTGGCTGCAACACACATAATCGGACCTTCAAAACTACAGCTCCGACCTAGGCTCAGACGTCACGTAATTAGCTTAAAGGACTTAACGGACCCCATTAATCCAAGGGCCTTAAGCCGATCGAGCCACGAAAGGGCTTAAAAGGACTTAAAGGAACTCAACTAACGAAAAGGGTTAAGCCGCTTAAATACCTTAAGCCAAGATGAGGATATATACACTCGCTTTTACCATAGCTTAGATAAATCACCAGCTTGTAATACAACTTGGTTACCCAGATTACCTCCGACAATCTGCTATTACCAGACGTGACTATTGAACGTATCATTGCTCAGTTTCCCACGACACTACTGCTAACATAAACCGTACGACTAGGTTTAATAGTTGGTTAAACCCCTTAGCCGTCACACATCCGGTATGATATAATTACTTTTTATTACTCAGTAATCCATAAATGCGCTAAATTAATATATTTTAATTCTTACTTATAAGGTAATAAGGTTATTCTTGGCTTTTATCGTTAAGTTTAAAGCCTTTTTAAAAAGCTTTAACTAGCTTTTTTAGGTCTTATTATCCTGCATCTTTTTTATAGGTGGCGTCCGTTTTTTAACTCATCTTTTAACGCCTTAATGCGTTTTTAATTTTTTGCGTTAAGGGCCTGCAATGAGTTTAGTTATTCTTCCTATCGGCGTAAAGTAATCTTAAATAAGAGAACTTATATCTGGAAGTCTTCTTTACTAATGTATTCTGGTTCGGGGGCTTCCTATCCCTTTCGTCGTACTTAAAACTAAGTATCGTATTACCTTATAATCTTTCTTTTTTCTTCTTTGATGTTTTATCGGTTTTTTAGGTTTTTTATAATGGTTAAACTAAATTTTAAGTTCTTAATTATTTCCCGTAATACTTTTATAACTATTTAATAAATTCTTTTTTTTTATCTTCTAATCGCACCATTTAAAGTGGTATATAAGGTTCTCGTTAGGACAGCTTTTTCTTTTGGGCCAACTTGTCGCCGCCGTAATAATGTTAACGTTATCTTTTAAGGCGAATGCCTTTAGGTGTCTGTACTATCGTTAGTCTCTAAAATATTTTCCGTTTTAATTATAAAACTCGGATCTTTAGTTATATATCCGTATAAGTTATTTTTTAATATACCGTTTTCTTTTCATATGTCTCAGGCATTAAGTACGTTTGTACTGGATCGCATAAAGTTTCCTATGTCGGTCTGGTTATCCTGGTAATAAGTTTCGTCCTAACCTTAATACTTTTTAATTTATACGTTTAGTTGTAATTATTCGTACCGCTATTGTCGTTCATTCTATAAACGGGAAATAGTTTATCATTGAAATGCTCCTTTTATTTATTCTATTCCTTTAGCTATTAGGTTACTATAGGTTTTGTGGTAAGGGTTCGTTATTCCTAAGTAGCTATTTGGTATATGTTTTTCGCCTTCCGTAATCCGTATTATATTTCTTTAAGAGGATTATATTTATCCCTGATTTTAATTTTGTTGATTAATTTGTTGTTATCGCCTTAATTATTTCGGGGGTTCCTTAAGGAACAGGTGTCCAGGTACTTTATTATGGCTTTTTAGGTACCTTGCATTAAAAGGCCCATGTCCTATCTTGTTGCAATTAAAGCATTTGATGGTAGGCGTGTCGCGTTATTGGACTGCCTTTAATTTTATAGGTTCTGGTGCCGTTTTATGGGATGTGTTTGTTTTTCGTGGTGTATTGGTGTTAGGGGAGCGTCTTGGTTTGTGGTTTTATCGATCCTTGGAGTGTTAAATCCTCTTGGCGTACTGCTGGTCGTCAATCTTGACTGTTATGGTAATGTAGTTCATTAACCTTTCGGGGCGTTTATTTTTAAATAGTTCTTTTTATATTTCTTCTTATAGGCCGTCGAAAAATGTGGCGATTAATACCCTTTGTTTTTAATTGATTTTCGAAGCCAGTTAAAGGAAGGAATTGCGGTATTTAAAAGCTGATCATTTTTGGTTAAATTCTTAATTCTTTTTTTAGTTTTAGTTTTTTTGTTTATTATTCCGAATGCTTTTCTTAAGTTTTTCGTAATTGTTATAGATAATAATAATTTCTGTGGATTTTTATTAGGAAGGCTTGGTAACTTATTTACGGAAGGTAGGTATAAATTAAATGGCCGCGTTTCCGGTTAATTGCCTTTCGGCAAACTGGATTTAAAAAGTAGGCGTTATAAGTGTAATTAGGAAGTACTAAAAATAAATACGGCACTCCGTCAGAAATTATTATAACTTGGTAATAGTGCCATCAAAAAGGGTAAGTTTAGTAGGTTTTAAAACTTTTTCGGATTTCTTGCTGGAGGTTGTTTGAACAGGTTATACGGGTTAAGTTTGTTAATCCGGTTAATCGAAGAACTCCATATTCGCTTATTTTTTTAGTTCGACTTTTTAGGTTTTTAATTAGTTATGGGTTTCCTTCAGGGAATTAATAAGCTCGATTTTATCGTTAATAAATTACGTAACCGTATTAATTAGCCAGTTAAGTCGCCGCAAAGTTTCTTCCTACAAACGATTAGGTCGAATATTTTTATTTTTGGAATTTATGGTATTATTTTCGAAAATTTAAAAGGTTCTTTTACGAACGGGCTGCTTGTTAGATAATATAATGTCAAGGATATTGCTTAAAGTTTAATAATATTATTAAACAAACGTTTAAAACCTAGAACGGTTAAAGAATTTAATGCATTATTAAATTTAATCGTACGATTTATGTTAATAATAATATCGTAGGAAACTAAGTAATAAAGGAAATAATAGTTACGTCTAATAATAACAAATTATTAAATGTAATATAGGTAACTAATTTATATTATAAGCTGGTGATTTATTTAAGCTATGATAATAACGAACGTATATATCTTTATCAGAGCTTAAGGTGCTTAAGCGGCTTAAACCCTTTTGTTAGTTAAATTCCCTTAAATCTTTTTAAGCCCTCTCGTAGCTCGACTGGCCTAAGACCCTTCGGCCAATAAGGGCGTTTAAGCTCTTTAAGCTGGTTACTTGACATTTGAGCTTAGGTCGGGGCTGAAGTTTTGGAGGTCCAACTGTGTGTGTTACAGCCAATACCGTTCGGTCATAACACATAACTGAGCCTAAATTACGAATTATCCAACGTATTTAACCCTTAAATAAACCGATAGATAAAAAGAACTAACTATATATTAAAGACTTACCTACGATACTACATCAACTGCGAACAAAACGACTGCGTTCAGAAACTACCTATCGTATAGCTAGCCTATAACACAAGTTATTACGAGAACACCAAAACAACTCCAGCCAACGGCAACTTTGGTTTTATACAAAGAGTCTAAAAAGATATACGCGAAAATCTAGTTAACATTAAAACAATCCTTATATCAAAACAACTAAAGTAACTATATACAAAAATAAAAACAGAACTTGAATTCGTACGTAACCAAATAAAAAAGTACTATAGCCAGAAAAGGCTAAAAGGATTAACTTTCCGGAAAGGAAAGATGGCTTACCTAACTACCAAAAACATCCAGACCAAACAATTAAATAAAAAACTTAACCTTAAATATATCGGCCCATATAAAATTATTAAGAAAATCTCAGAAAACAACTGTTAATTAGAACTACCATCCAAGGTTAAACTTCAGGCAATCTTTTACGTTTCCTTATTCGAGTCAGCCGCAGATATCATCAAAATTAATACAGGATACGAAAAAAAGGCGAAAGAAAACATAACAACCTCCGAAACAAAAAGGATCATAAACGTACGCAAAAAAAATAAACTTACCGAATACCTGATCAAATAAAAGGACTACCCAAACTCCGAAAACATCTAGGAACCTACAAAAAACCTTATAAACGCCCAGCACTTATTAAAAAGCTTTTACCAGCAACAACGGATACACCCCAATCAGCAGTCGACCAATCAATAAGTTTTAACCAGTCGACCGGATCTGTAACCTGGCCTAACGTAACCACGGCAACCGCCGCCTCCAACTATTCTTATTCCTACTTTAAACGTTCAAACTCCTTTATAACCACCGTACCCTAAACCTTACGACGGAATATCTTAACGCTACCGAAGCGAAAAAGTTTTTTCTATTTACGTAAACGAGCTAAATGATTAAATAATTCCGATAAATATTGCTGCACTTTAAGCAAGTTTTTCTTAGCCATGCGTTTTGCGAAGTTTAATCGATCCTTTTTTACGATAAGCTTATTATGCTCAAATTTCGAAAGACTAAACAAATTATAAAAATCCCCATGTTCAATATAACGCGCACGTTTCCCAGAATTATGATGCGGTTTATAAAGCTTGTTTTCAGATTTACAACGAGAATAAGAGAACTTCGACGACATGATAAAACTAAAACGATCGATACGTTTGAAAAGAACGAAAGCGTTAATACGCTAACGAAAATAACGCTTTTCAATTCGACCCGACATAATGAAATATAAAAAAGGAAAAATTACTTACTAAAATTAACAAACAAAAAGATTAATCTTTAAAGATAAAGATCCTAAACGGGAGAAATCGTATTATGGCCTCACGGTCTTAACTGCAACATATACAGTCGGACCTCCAAAACTTTAGCTCCAACCTAAGCTTAAATATCACGTAATTAGCTTAAAGAGCTTAACGGCCCTTATTAGCCTCAGGGTTTTAAGCTAGTCGAGCTACAAAAGGACTTAAAAGGATTTAAGGGGATTTAACTAACAAAGGGATTTAAGCCGCTTAAATACCTTAAGCTAAAATAAGGATATATACGCTCGTTATTATCATAACTTAAATAGATCATCAGCTTGTAATACGACTTGGTTACCCAGATTACCTTTAACAATCTGCTATTACCAGAGGTGATTATTATTTCCTCTATTACTTAGTTTCCCACGATATTACTACCAACATAAACCGTACGACTAGGTTTAATAGTTGGTTAAACCCCTTAACCGTCACAACTACCTTATTTCGTTCTTATTTATATCGATTCTTATCCGAAGTAACCGGGTAAATTATTGTTCGTAACTTTCCAGATTATATTGTTTTAAAATCTAAATTTCGGAGTTTTAACGTCGGTTACTATTTTTCCTTTCTAGTTTTGCTACTAACTGTTCGTACATTTTATATTTTCGGCTATAATCTCTTTTAAAGATCGAGTACCGTTATCTTCACGGAATAAATCGTATCTGAAAATTAAAAACCGAAGTCAATTTATTTGGAAAAGATTTTCTAGATCCATATTAATATCGATAACCTTAATTCGTCCGGTAACTGTATAACAATTATATACCGTGAATAAAATAATTTTAAAAATCCCTTTTTCCGCGAGACCGGTATTATAGTCTCGCAATTGCGCCGTATAATATCTTAATTAATGAGTAATTCGAAAATGTACCATAAAAACGATCGAAACTGGCGAAAGTAACCAAAGCCCTTTATATGTTAGTAAGATTTACCTGTAAAGTCTATCCTTACAGTTTATTATTAAGGTTTGCCTTTAAAGTATATTTTTAAGGTTTATTTTTAAGAATTATCTTTAAGGTCTATTACTTAAAGCTTACTGTCAGATATAGGGGACATTAGTTGTGTTGTTGTATTAGGTTAGTTGCAGGTGCTGTTGCACTTATACAACTTTAAGTAGCTTAGCTCCGGAACACATATGGGCCGATCAGTAGGTGACCTTTCCGTATATGGGGTGCGCTACGCACCCCCCAGCTAGCTGACACTTACCATTTTTAAGTTATATCAACTTTACCGAATCGTAAAGCCAGCGGCTATAAGGTTCATCAAGGTCGAGGCTTGTTAGTAATTACGTATGTAAACCTTTTAAGCCGATATTAATCGAGAAATTACGTCCTTAAGAGAATCTAGCAGTCGGCGTTAAGCAAGGCTTTATTGGGCTAAGGTATATAATCTATCCTAACCTTAAAAAATATTAAACCAGTCCTGGTATTGGAAGATATTGAGTATAATATCTATCGTGCAAATTATATCAAGGAATGATTTTCGATATATCTAGATAAGTCTGAAATATAAGACTTTAACTTATATTAACCTTGCATATGTTAATATACGAAACGAAAGAAATCTTAAATAAAACTAAATAAGACCGACCTCCTAACAATCTTAGTAAATAAAAGAATTACCCAGATTCCGAAAATACATAAAAACCCACTAGAGGTTTTATAAATGCTTCACGGCTTTTAAAGGTTTTCATTAACGATACGGGGACTTGAATATAATAGCATTTTAATTTACGTTTCTAAAAGAATTAAAAGAAAATAAATTAGTATTATAAATAACAGATTAATCAACGGGATCGATACAGAGAACTAATACAGCTATAGAAAACAAAACATGAAAATACTTTTACTGTTTTTATTCCTTTAACCCCTTTAATAGTTACAGCTCCCGTTATAGTATCTTTATACCCTTAAAACGAAAAAGTGCTCTTTGTTTTGGTAAAGAGATTCATCGTCCGATAACTTTATTCATTTTCCGTTAATAACGTTCATATAATTTCAACTAACAATTGTCGGCTGATACTTCTTCCGGTTCCAGGCGTTAATATTTAGCATCAATATTCTTTAATACTAAGAAGAAAACGCGGGTTTTATCAAAAAGGCATCTGCATTTAATCTACACTTTACATTTCGAAACCTTGTTTATTATTTTACAGTCTTAACTTTGTAAAAGGCCTACAGGATACAGTATAACTTCGAAATTATATTCGTTAAAAATAAGCAACAAGTTGGAAAAACGTACGGTAAAAGGAAACGGCTTAATAATTAATCCTCATAATACGATCGGATATCTTAAATACATACTACTTACAGAATGAAATGAACCTTAAAGAGAGGATTCTAAAGAGAAAAAACCGGATTATGATCTAACCAAACTTGACGCCAGGAATGTTATGAGCTAACGAGTTTAGCTCCTTTGGAGACGGTAGGCGCCATAACATAAGTACTTTGTAGTTCAAGATCACGTGATGGCTAACCATAAAAACAAACTAATTAAAGTATTACGAATACGAATACAAAAGAAATACTGGAACAATTTTATACCGCCTATGAAAATATTTAATTCCTTATACATATTAAAAATAATAAACTGCAACTAATTAACTTTACGATAAAACTAAACGTTATTACGGTACGAAACGTCTTTATATCAAAAGACTGCGATAAATATTCCGCGGACTTTATTATGTACTTCTTAATTACTTCAGTAGATTTCTTTTTACGTTACGATTAAGTTATATTAACCCCGGCTAGTAAATAATTAACCACTGTCGTTACATTTTTTGCATTACTTATATATACCAATATACCTATAAAGTTTACCAACTTTATAGCTGGCTTTTATCGTACGGTCAGAAGGATTTTAAACTACCTAATGCCGGATATAGCTCGGCTATTTATTAACGACGTTGGAATCAGAAGCCGGAAAACAAAATACGATAACGAAAAGCTTTTTCTGGGAATCTGGCGCTTTGATTATAAGTATATCATTAATATTAACAAAACCTTACTTAACTATACACTTACTAGCGCTTTAATTAATATAAGAAGGTCCTAATAATAGTAGGAAACTATAATTATAATTGGATTTCTTTATAAAACAAATAGGCGACGCGTAGATACAGATAAAATGGAAAAGATCCTGGAAATTCAACCATACGAAAACATTTCAGAGGTTTAAACGTTCTTAAGTATTATAGTTTATTATCGGATTTTTGTTACATATTTTGCCGTAAAGGTTAATCCTTTTACAAAACTGCTCTGGAAAAATTAACCTTTTATCTAAAATTCTAAATAGGATAAACCTATAAAAAAGGTTAAAAGATAATTAGGACAGCCCCAACCTTAACTGCCTTAAATCATAGCGTTATAATGAGCAAAATTATTATAAAGATAAAAGTAAATGAAGACAGCTTTTAAAATATTCTTAAATAAATACTTAATAAAATCAAGCATTCCGTACGTTTTAAAAATAACGCTTGAAAAAGCGTTAAGTTAAATTATAACTTGAGCAATTTAAAATGTCGAACCGTTCTTAAAATATTAAGGAGATTCCGAAGCCTCATTTATAAAGTCGGATTTATCTTAAAAATTGACGCCAAGGTATTAATTCCCTGAATTAACAATTTAAGAAGTTTTTTACCTATTAATCTACATAAATAAAAATATTCGATTGCGAAATGAAGCGTATTTCTGATAAAAAGAATATAACCGCTAACGGATTATCAAAAAACGCCGCCCTAAGCCTTTAACGCGCTAAATGAATAATAGAAGAGAAAAGTTAATACCTTCATTAATATCCAGCTAACGGTTATTTGCCTTAATTTTATTCTAACTAGTACAGTAACGACACTCACTAGCACGGGTTAAAAGCAAAAACCTCTGATTAGAACTTAATCTAAGGAGTTGTAAAAATACGCGAGATTCCTAACGATATTGGATCTTCCTAATTAACTGCGAAATACTCCGAAAGAAAAGCGGGTTTTAAAGCCGAGGCTTTAAATCATTTTATTTAGGACGGAATTCTTTAACCTAAGGTAAATAAACGATACAGTACCCGTAACGGAGTCAATAATTAACAAAAGTAATACGCGGTAATCAAGTAATATTATAAGGATTACGGCTATAAAAAATAAGATTTAATCAATCGGGGTATAACAGCTTTTTATTACTGACGTAAAATGTATAAATAAATTCGAAAAGCGGCATTTACGTAGCGGAAATGCCAGAAAGTTACTAATCAGCACTTCGGAAAACGTCCGGGCTTTTCTTAATTATTAAAACAACTGCTATCTAAATAATTAATATACAATTTATGCCCAGCGATAACGGTTATAAGGCTATTATGGAAGCTAAATACGAATTATCCGACTACTTAAAAATTAAGGTTTTGCGTTTAATTATATCGGTTACGATTAATAAGATTTTAAACGAACATATCTTTTATCGATATAGTATTCCGATTAAGATTAAAATAAACGGAAGTTTTAAAAATAAGGGGGAAATTATTAAAGTTTTTAATACTTTTAAAATGAAAAAAAAAAGGTTACAACTACGTATATTACCTAACGATAAGGTTTAGTCGAAAAAAGATATATCCCGGTTGCTAAAGGTTTAATAAAAGCGCTAAATGGTACTAATAAAGGATGGGTCAAGTTCTTACCGAAAGTGATCTTCGCCGACAACAAAACCGTTAAGAGCTATGATCTTAGTCCTTACGAATTGCTATACGGTCAAAAACAATCCTACTGATCGAAACAGGATTACCGATTTGGCGTATTATGAATCAAGATCTTGATATATTAAGGGAAAACTTTATTACATAAAGAATTCCACTTTTAAAAAAAGTTAGAGATACAACTAAGGTTATTAAAGTAAGCAGGGATCAAAGACGTAAAGCTGCTAAATTTATAAATGAAAAAAAAGAAACAAGATAAAAAATATATCTTTAAAAATAAATAACTTAGTACTTTTATACGATATACCAAAATATATTAACATATCCAGGGTTATAAAATTAAAATATAGCAGGATTAAACTATAGCTAATTAGTAAAAACAATAATCAAGGGACTTATTACTTAAAGACAATTAATAGAACGAAACTGGGACGGAGTTTCCCTCTTAAGGGATTAAAGCAATTTATGAAAAAAAAAAGAATGTTAAAAGCTGATCGATTTATAAAAGGAGAACTATATGAAATTATTCTTAAATTAACCAGACGATGTTATGTGAAATAATTCAAATATTACGAAGGTTAAGTTACTAAAGAATTTACAGTTTACAATCTTAGGGCCTATAAAAACTAATATTAAAATATAAATACTTAGTGGTCGATTAAAGGGTTACGCAGTTATAAACGACAGTACGATATCGAAAGCGAACTAATTAAACTAACGGAAAAGATTAACGTAATTAATTAAAAAAACATTAAAGGTAAAAGGTTTCCCTTTGGTTTCTTGTTACCTTTTTTACGATTATTTTTCGTAATACCCATACTTTTTTATGATCAATTAATACTTTGACACCTAAAAAACAGAATTTTTATTAAATACTAGGGATTAGAAATATATCCTTTAACTATGAAACGAAGGCGGCCTCCATCGAAGGTCTTGATAACTGGATAAAATTTTAAAGGGATATCTTCTTTAACTTACGGAAACTGTCAGTATTTAGCCTTTAAGTAATCGAACCGATTATTTCGGAATATGTACTTATAACCTTTAATAAACCTGGTATAATTACCGCAAAACACTTTATGAAATCTGGGGATTAACTAGCACCTAAAGAATAAGAATATACCATATTCATCAAGGTATTTAAAACTTTTTTATCGTCATTTATATAGTTTATAAGAAACTAGACTTAGTATTTGAAATACTTGAATAAATAAATTAGTAGTATACTGAAAGTCCTCAGATAATAAGTTCATAAACGAGCTTTTAAGTGCACTCCGAGTGATTTCGACGTATATAATATATAATAAAGGCCCTTTTCCCTAATTAACTAATATAGTAATAATATTAAATTAAGGACTCGTTATAACCTAAAGTCTTTTCCCGATAATTCGCCATTTATAGTACCGACCTTTAGTAGGGTAATCGAGAATGCTAATTAATATAATTTCAAGTATTTATATTTGATTCATATACTATTTTTAGGATGGGTAGCTGATACAAGTAATATGTCTTCCGAGGTGTTTTATTATTATATGTTCGATACGCTTATAATTATTCCAAAATTTAATTATTACGTGCTCTTTATCAAGTTCGACGTTAGAAAATTAAGATAGACTTAAATTAAAGAATGGGCCGAGTAACCAATTAATAATCCAAAGTCCTACTAGAATTAATAAACCTGAAAACGAGATTATGGTGAGCGGTTAAAAATTAACAGATATATAAAAAGCTAAGAATATTAACTTATAATTAACTAATAAATAATTAATACTACGTTTAAATAAATCCGGCCCCGGAGGTTGTAATTCGATTAATGGCATAATATTCGATAATAATAATTAGGGTATCTTAGGAATAGATAATCTATAACAGGAGTTTTAAAAGGTAAATAATCCTGGGAGGCCGTAATATTACGGTACCTATCCTGGAAGGCAGGAGCTAAGTTATAGATAAAGGCCTAACGGTATGTCGGATTTTGAGAGTTGCGAATATTATTAGGGTTATATAAAGATTTAGTAACCCGATTAATAATTAAAGCCTCATCAATATGTTTATTTAAAAGTTTTAAAAATAATAACGAATTCGAAATTATTAAATTTGTACGACGAATTACGAAGATTTTATCGAAATTACGGAGGTTCCGATTTATACGGGAAAAGGTAGGTTAAATATTACTAGATTACCTATTACTTAAACCGGGCAACCTTTTAATGGATACATTTTTTATTAAATTAATTAATTCGCCAGCATATATATATTAACGAGAACTTAAAATATTACGGAACTTTGATAATTAACCGGAACTTATAATGATAACATTAATCGAATATTTTAAAAATAAATGAATAAGTAGTATATTCTCATGTTATTTAGAAGATATAATCGAATGGGAAAAGTTAATATGGTAATAAGGAAAAAACGAATGGGTGTAAATAATTAATCAAAGTATGCAACGGCGACGACTTCTTCCCACATAATATTAAATGGAATTTCCTGGCAGTTTCTCGCCGTATACTTTTTCTAATCAGAAAATTAATATATTAACCCTGTTATACCTTATTATTTTATATACAAGTTGCTGTTAATTTCCGACGATTTCCTGCATTTATATAACTTCGACTCTAACATTTTGATATTTATATATATATACTTATATATTACACATAATCCTTGGTTATCGTTTAAATGTCCAAGTTATACACTATTATTATTTTCGTACTTTAATATTTTAATTCACTTATCCATAATTATCATATTATTATTTAAGAACCGTATTAGCTAAAATAAGCATAGGAACTTTAAGAAGCTAAATACGTGGGACTCCGGAAAATTCGCTCAGAACGCCAACATATGAATATATGAAAAAGATGACATGATACAGCTACTTTATAGGATGCATAATAATAATTTTACTTTTTATCTTATTTAATAAGCTATCTCGGAAGTCCGTTTTAATTAAGCTATCCTTATCCACCCTTTTAATTAAAACGGGGAACGTCTATAAAAAGATATTACCTTACCCACTTATTAAACTAATAAAGAATGGCATAATTCAGTAACAGCTCTCTTATGGCAAACAGTTATAATTTTGATGGACCCTACCTATTTACGTTTTTAACATATTACTATCTTTATATTCTTAATCGCCCTAGATATATGTTAAAGTATGTTGGCCGTTATTATTAAAACCGGCAAAATAGTTTTTAAAAGCCAAGCTCGATATATCCTTAGCGAGGTTACAGAGCTAATTAAAATTAAAAACCTAACATATATCTAGTTTATTACCTATATTAAACTTTAACTAAATAAGGGATTTAAAGGTTATTAGTTTAATATATTATATACTTCATTAAGACGTTAGGTATTAGTATTTAATGCTTCCTCTACAGTTAATCGTATTTAGTTATTATTATAATTATACCGAAAGGCTTAAATAAAGTTAAAGTTTAACAATTTACCTGCCCGTATAAAGATCGTAAGGATACTCCCTTAGTTTAAATATTATCCTTACGGTTTATAGATAATATCTATATTTTATATTATTATCTATAATCCTTTAAAATGAGAAAATAATAATCTTAACGAAGAAATTAAATAAGGCGAAACCATTATTAAGTTTCAGATAATTAACATAATTAAAAGGTACAGAAGTTTAAAACCAGATAATAATTATATTAAAGGATTTATAGAATTCTGGCCTGGAAAATCCCTATTTCTATTATTAAAAGAAGAAGTTGACGATCTAAAAAAGGCCGATCATCCAAAGTCCGATTAATTATTTCGTCCTCTGGAAAGTAAACGATTACGACCGATAAAGCAACTAATTAAAGTAATCAGCAACCCGTTAATCAAAATATGAACCAATAAACTTTGTACCCTCTAACCTTGTATACTTACTAATTAACTACGATAAGCCTTTAAATCTTTTATACCTCCTCCCCAAATTCCGGAAATTACCTAATCCCGACCGGTTTCTAAAGAATTACTATTTAAACCGAAATACAAATTATGACCACCTTTCAATAATAAAAAAGTTTGAACAATAATAAATAGTTGATCTAATATACCCTATAAATAATTAAGAGATACATATTAAATTATAAGAAAGTAATTTAAATTATATTTTCCGTGAAGCTGGCCTGATTGGCCTAAGTACAAAAACTCCATCGGTAAAAAAGCAAAGCAGGACAAAGCTCAAAAAAATAAAGAAACGGCCAAACAACGGGATAAGCTAACGAAAGGTTAAAAACGAAGTCCTGAATTAAGCAAATGAAGGGACAAGCCGCGCAAACATTAACTAGATTAATTAATATGTTCTAGCTATGTTTCTTCATTTATGGCGTTAAAAGTTAATTACGTTAGCATTTATTTCTCAAGATAAATCAAGGACGATTTTATTTCGACAAAAAAGGGTTAAAATAGTGCAGGATACAAAGCCTGGTATATAGCTTTGCCGATTAATTAGTTATCACCAGTTATATATTTTTAGGAGTTCATCCTTTGCTAGGCGCAACCCCAAAAACATTCAACACACACATACATAAACTTAACACCACATAATACAATTTACGTTACCTTCACTATCTCTTGAACCGCGGGCTCAATCGTAACAATCTCTTTAATTAAGCACCGATCAGGACTAAATCGCCCCGTCCCAATTCAATAGTTATTAATAAAGCTCTTTCTTAAAAACTGTTAGGTAATTTAGCTTTAATTAGAGATGCTGTTACTTTATTTGGTACAGTTAGGTTTATTTGTTTAAATACTTTCTTAAGCTTTTTAATATATATAATAGCTGCATAATATATTATTTTATGCTTATTTAGGTACAATTCGAAGCAGTTATTTATCTACTTAAAGCTATTACTAATAAATAACCTTTTAGCTTTGTTACTTCTTTACTCTTCTGCCTTTAACTTATATATATTAAAAGTTTTAAATGCTTCGTTTCTAGGTTTTAAAAGATTAATATTTAAATAGCATATATTTTCATTAAGCAATATGTAACGGCTAAGGGGTTTAACCAACTATTAATCCTAGTCGTACGGTTTATATTAGCAGTAATGTCGGGGGAAACTAAGTAATAATGGAAATAATAATCACGTCTAGTAATAGCAGATTGTTAAAAGGTAATCTGGGTAATTAAATTATATTACAAGCTGGTAATCTATGTAAACTGTGGTAATAACGAGCGTATATATCCTTATTTTAAATTCTTTTAAATAAGACGAATTCATCTTTATTTACATCGTATAAATGCATAGATGTCTTTGGATAAGACGAATTTATCCTTATCCATATCGTATAAGTATATGGATAATCTTTAGAGAAGACGAATCCATGCTTATACATATTACGTGACCTTGGTCGGCAATTATGCTATTTTCGTTCCGACCGTATGCCGAAGTAGGTAAGGTGTTAATTCGTAACACGATTTTTCCCCTCCGTAATCTTTGCCCTTAAAAATCTCCAAACTTGGTAAATCTTCCTTTTTTTCTCATCTTCATCATGCCCAAGGGAATTATTAAGAAAGTTGCTAAACCGCGACAGCGCTTCAATCAAAAAAAAGAACGTAAAAAGTGATTTTTTAATATCGAGAATTCTAGCGTCGAAGTTATACCTTACTCCGCGTATTTCGTATGGAAGGAAAAATGCATCATGGTAGAAAATGTAGCCCGTTATCAAAATTACGTTCTTTTCGGCCGGAATTATGACGGTTCGGGCATCCCGATCAATTCTCTGCATAACATTTCGCGGGAAAAGGAACGGTTAAAACATAAAGAAGCTCTCGCTGAAAAGCGACTTTTTCATTCGCAAAAGAAAATAAACAAAGCTTTTAAACGTATAAGTAAAGCGATTACTCGTTTACGGCGGTTGCGTTAACAATAAAAGTTCCTTCGTACTAAAAGTATCGAAATAATTAACGGTAATCTATAATCGTTAAATAAATTAAAGGAGCTGGAAAAGGCTAAGATAAAGGCCGTTACGCAAGCTGTTTAAATTACATGGCAAACTCATCTAATCCTGATGCCGCTAACTGGTCTTTTCCGGCGGACCCTAGTTAAAAAGCGATTTTAAACGCTGCCGGTTTTCCTGGTAAAAGCTTCTTAATAGGCGCTAGGTATTCATAAGGTTCTTAGCGGGTTCCCAGGTATTTTCGGAATCTGGGTAATTTTTCCATTTCATCAGGTATCCGGTAAATTCATCTTTGTTACGTATATCCAAGATCTTTTCTGCTTCGTACGTTAATATTTCTTTTTCTGCCTTTTTTTCGTATCCGATGTTAATTTTTATGGTAATTACTGTTAACTCGACTAAAAAAACGTAAAAAGCTGGATGAAGTTTAACCTTAGGTAATCATTCTAATTAATAATTATTTTTTAAGATTTTCTTGATAATCTTATTGTAACGAACCTGTCATACATCCACCTGGAAGTATGAGCAGTATCCGAAATGGGGTCTTGATTTGCAGGTAACAATAGGGCAAGGAATGATTTACTAGGGTTCTGTGCGTTAAAGAGATTTAAAGACTTTTCCCTTAATTAAAAAACGGTATAGTTGCTTCCAGTTAAGAGCTTAAATTAATAGCTAAGGAACGAAACTGTGACGCCTCAGGGGTTTAACCAATTATTAAACCTAGTCGTACGGTTTATATTGGCAGTAGTGTCGTAGGAAACTAAGCAATGATATGTTTAATAGTTACGTTTGGTAATAGCAGATTGTTAAAGGTAATCTGGGTAACCAAGTTATATTACAAGCTGGTGATTTATTTAAGCTCTGGTAATAAGTATATATATCCTCATCTTAGCTTAAAATGCTTAAACGGCTTAAATCCTTAAGGCCGTTAAGCCCTTTAAGCTTGCGTAATAACTTAAGCAGCTTAAGGTGCTTGGCATTTTAAGTCCTTTAAGTTAATTACGTAACTTTTTGGTTTAGGTTGGGGTTAACTTAGAGAATCCGACTGTTTGTGTTATAGCTAAGACCGTTAGGTTATAATACGATTTCTCCTTTTTAGGATCTTTGCCCTTAAAGATTAATTTATTTATCGATTGATTCCGGTAAGTAACCTTTCTTTTTTTATACTTATAATATCGGGTCGAATCGAGAAACGTCGTTTTCGTTAGCGTACTAACGTTTTGGTTCTTTAAAACGCATTAATCGTCTTGGTTTTAATATGCCTTTTTATTCCCGTTATAAGAAAAAAAGGTACAAACTATAAGGTCGCCCGTAGCTCCGTAAAGTACGCACGATATATTCGTTATAGTGGTCCTTATAATATTTTCCGGCCTTCGAAAACGGAACATAAAAAACTTCTTAACAAGGAGGATCGTTTGGAACGTAAAAAGGAACAAGCTCGAAAGATATTACGGGCTGCTACAAATAAACTTAATCGTTTACAGGAACAAAAACGACTTTTTCGTCAGCGGGACATCGAGATGCTTCGTCGTAATATTAAAGGTGCGAAGGCCATAAAAAAGTTCGAACGATTAAAAAAAAAGCGGAAACAGTTGGAGGCGGCGGTTGTTGCGGTTACGTTAAACCAGGTCGCAGATCCGGTCGACTGGTCTGATCTTATTAATTAATCGATTGCTAATTAAGGTACGCCCGTTATTACTAGTAAAAGCTCCTTAGCAGGCGTTAAGCGTTTATAAGACTCTTGGCGGGTTCCCAAGTGTTTTCGGAATCTAGGTAATCCTTTTATTTAACCAGGTACTAGGTAAAGCCGTTCTTTTTGCGTATGTTTAGGATTTTCTCTGTTTTATATGTTGGTATATCTTTTTTTGCCTGTTTTTATATTTTATGTTAATTTTGATAATATCTGTTACTAACTCGAATAAAAAAACATAAAAAACTGTATGGAGTTTAACTTTGGGGGGTAGTTCCAATTGTTAGTTATTTTTTAAGATTTTTATAATGATTCTGTCTGGGCCGATATATTTGAAGTTAAGTTTTTTGTTTAGTTATTTAATTTGGATGTTTTTGGTGGTTAAGTAAATCATTTCCTTTTTTTGGAAGGTTAATCTTTTTAACTTTTTTTGGTTATAGTATTTCTTTATTTAGTTACGTACGAATTTAAGTTCTGTTTTTGTTTTTGTATATAATTATTTGGGTTGTTTTAATGTAAGGATTGTTTTAAAGTTAATAGGGCTTTCGCGTATATCTTTATAAACTTTAGGTATAAAGCCAAAGTTAGCGTTTATTGCAGTTGTTTTAATGCTTTCGTAATAACTGGTATTATAAGCCAGTTATGTGATAGGTAGCTTCTGGACCTAATCGTCTTGTTCGTAATTAATGTAGTATCGTAGGTAAGTTTCTAATATTTGGTTAATTCTTTTTATTTATCCGTTTACTTAAGGTTTGAATACGTTGGACAGTTTATGGTTTAAGCTTAGTTATGCTATAAATCCTTGCCAAAATTTGAAGTAAATGTCGTTTTTTTGTTTGAAATAATTTTTGTTAGTGATCTGTGTATTTTTAAAATATGTTTCAAAAAGATGTAAGTTAGGTGTTTTACGTTTATGTTCTTATTATATGGTAAAAAATAAGAGAATTTTATAAATTGGTTAATCCTCACGAAGATGTTATTATAATATATGCCCGTAGCTGGGTTTTTTAAAAGTGAAAGCTTGGTAATAAAGTTAAAAGTTATTAAATTTTATGGTCGTTTTGCGACTGGTAATAGCTATAGTTTTCCGTATGGTATATGTCGTCGTATTCTTACCTTATTATAAATATGGCATTATTATCGTACTATTTTTATTATTAATTTTATTTTAGGAAAATTATAAATACGTTGTAAGCGTTTTAACGTTTTGTGGATCCCTGGGTATTAATGTAATTGATGTTCGTATATATTTCGTATCAATATTTCCTAGTATTTTTTTAGAACTTGTGTTTTTCTTATTTTTTGGTCCTTAGGTAAATTATCGTTATATTCCTGGATTTTCTGGTATAGGTTAAAGGGTGTTACTTTAATTGTTGTTTTCCGTTATCGTTGCAGGTATCTTTTTGGCGTAATATTGAAGATCTAGTAATTAACCTTGATTACTTTTTTTTCGACGTCCGGTTTTCGGCTTAGTATGTTTACTTTACTATTTTCTGATCCCTTTTAATGGATAATAACAAAGTCGTTTTTTGCTAGTTTTTCGGCGTAGCATAATTATCGTTTTGTAAGTTTTTTGATAATGGTAAAACAGCTAAGGTTTTTATAATTGGTATATACCTTAACTTAGTATAGGTTTCCTTTAATGTAATATCTGGATTTTCGGAAGGCCTTAATAATAATCATAAATCTTTTATCAGGGAGAGCGTATTTTAACTTTACTTTTTTTAATTTATAAAAATAAAAGGCGATAGGGTGTAAATGGCCTTAATCGTTCCGGTATTCGGATATTATGCCTAAAGCGTAATCCGAAACGTTAGTTTCCAGCTTAATTAGGCGGCTTAGGTTGTATATGATTAATACTAGCTTATTGGTAATCGCATCTTTAATTTTTTAAAAGGTTATTTCCGTTTTTATTATCTAGAAAAACTTGTTTCCTTTTTTCGTTAAGTTAAATAATGATATAATTATTTTGCTCAACTTTCGAATAAACTTTTTATAATAATTGGCGGATCCGAGAAAGGCTTATATTTCTTTAATTATAGTAAGCCTTTTTTATTCCTGTATTGCGACGATTTTCTTAGGGTCCATCTTAACGCATCCTGGGGTGATAATATGTTTTAGGAATTCCATTTTTTGCGTCTGGAACTGGCCTTTTTTATTATTAATTAAAAGGTTAACGTTTTATAGGGTTTAAAGAACTGTATAAACGTGTTTTATATATTCCTTTTTATTTTTCAAATAAATAAGAATGTTATCAAGGTAATAAATAACGAAAATGTCTAAGTATTTCCTGAGTATATGGTTAATTATCCGTTAAAAGGTTGCTGGTACGTTCGTAAATCTGAAAGGTATAACGAAGTACTTAAAAAGTCCGTATTCCGTCCTAAAGGCTATTTTCTATTCGTATCTTAGCTTGATGCAAATCTAATTATATCCTTCTTTAAGATTTAGGTTTGTAAATTAATTGGCTCCGGAAAAACGATCTTTTATTTCGTTAATTAAGGTTAACGGTATTTTATTTTTAACCGTAATGTTGTTTAGTTATTCCAGTCGATAACCAGGCGTAGCTTTCCTTTTTCCTTGGTATAAAGAATATAGGGTATCCGGTTAATAAATTGGAACGTCGTATGTAATCTTTCCGATGTTTGTTTTTAAGGTATTTACGTAGTGCTTGTAATTTTGTTTCGTTAAAGTTGTAGATTAAATAGAATCTGGTTACAGTTTTTCTTTAAGAACTATTTTATAGTTTTATTCGTTATGTTCTGGTAATTTTGTTTCGAGTTCCTTTCGAAATAGTTGTTTATATCTGTTGTACTGGGGAGATATATTAGCTATGGTTTTTAGCTTTAAGGGTTAATGTTGTAAGTGATCGTTTATTTTTCGCAATTTTGCTTTAATGGTAACGATAATGCGTCGTATCCTTTTGTAATGCCTTTTTTTTTTTTTGTGTGTTTTTCTTTTGTAGGTGGTAAAGTTTTTATCCTGTTTTTATGCTTGTATTCGTTGTTATTTTCGATTAAATGTTAGGATCTTATCGTATTTTGCTTTTTTCTGTTTAGTGGATATGAAACGAACTTTACTTGGCCAGTTATCTCATCGATTAAAGGGTTATACTGGTACAGCTATGATTTTTAGAAGATTATGTCGAAATTCTTTATCGGAACGATATCGAAATTTGCTGTTTAATTTCGTCCGTTGAAGAAGATCTCGAGGTGATTAATTTTGCGGCTGATCTTTTCGTTATCGTAGGTGAATGCCTAACCTTCTGCGTTTTCGGTGATGTAGGGTTTTATCTTTTTCTTCCATGGTAGTCGTAATCGGTTAACCACATCCGGCGTAATATAGTTACTTCCTGTTATTCCGCAGTTTATGAATGCGGTAAACCTGTATATCCTAATCCTTATTTATAAGGTGATAGGGTCGTTTTTGGCTTTTATCGTTACGTTTAAAGCCTTTTTGGGAAGCTCCTACTGGCTTTTCCGGGTTTTACCATCCTGTGGCTTTTTTACAGGTGGCGTTCGTTTTTCAACTTGTCTTTAGTGCTTTAATACGCTTTTGATTTTATGCGTTAAAAGCCTTTAATTACTTTAGCTGTTCTTTTTGTTTGCGTAAGGTAGCTTTAAATAAAAGGATTTACGTTTGGAAGTTTTTTTTGGTAATATACTTCGGTTCGGGTGTTCCTTGTTCTTCCTGTCGTGCTTGGAATTAGGCGTTATATTGCCTTATATTTTCGTTCCTTTTCCTTATTTCGTATTTGATTTTTTGTCGCTTTTTTGGATCGTTTGTAAAGGTTAAATAAAAGCTTAAGTTATTAATTATTTTTAATAATACCTTTATAACTATTTAATAGATCCATTTTTCTTTTGCCTTATTATCGTACTATCCCTAATGGTATATAAGGTTTTCGTTAGGGTAGCTTTTTCCTTCGGGCCAATTTATTGCTGCCGTAATGATATTGATGGTATTTTTTAAGGCAAACGCCTTTAAGTGTTTGTACTACCGTTAATCCTTAAGGTCCTTTCCCACCTAGTTATGAAAGTCGAATCCCTGGTTATACATTCGCGTAAGTCGTGTTTTAATGTACCGTTTTCCTTTTATATGTTTTAGGTAATGGGTGCGTTTGCATTAAATAGCATAATGTTTTCTATGTTGGTTTGGTTATTCTGGAAGTAGGGTTTTGTTTTAACCTTAGTATTTCCTAATTTATGTGTTTAGTTTTAATTGTTCGTACCGCTGTCGCCGTGTTTTCTGGGAACGGGAAAGTAGCTTGTTTTTTGAAAGTTCTTTTTATCCGTCGTGTTTTTTCAGTTATTAAGTTATTGTAAGTCCTAGAATAGGGGTTCGTTGTTCCTGAATGGCTATTTGGGATAGGTTTTTCGTTTCCTGTAGTCCTTGTTATATTTTTTCGGAGGGGTTGTAGTTATCCCTGATTTTGATTATGTTAATTATCCTATTGTCGTTTCCTGGGTTGTTTCGAAGGCGTCCTTGGGGAACTGGTGTCCAGCTGTTTTGTTGTGCCTTTTTGGGTGCTTTATACTGGTAGGCCTTGTGTCCTATTTTGTTACAGTTGACGCATTTGATGGTGCGCGGGTTGCGTTGCTGGATTGCGCCTAGTTCTTTAGGCCCTGGTGCCGTTCCATGGGATCTGTTCGTTCTTCGAGGCGTGTTGGTGTTAGGGGGGTGCCTTGGCTTATTGTTTTGTCGGTTTCTGGAATGTCGAGCGTTTTAAGCATATTATTGATCGTCGATTTTAACTGCCCTGGCGATATAATTTACCAACTTTTCGGGACGTTTATTTTTGAATAATTCCTTTTATATTTCCTTTTTTAGGCCGTTAAAAAATATAATTATTAATGTTTTTAATTTTTAATTAATTTTCGAAATTAGTTAAATAAAGGAGTTGCCGTATCCGGAGGCTGATTTTTTCTGCTTTAGATCCTTGATTCTTTTTCTCGGCCTTGGTTTTTTCGTTTATCATTTTAAATGCTTTTTTTAATTTTTCTTTAAATTATTCGCAATCGTTATAGGTATTTATGGTTTTTGCGGACTTTTGTTAAGGAGCTTTAGTAACTTATTTGCGAAGGGTAGGTTTAAATTAAATAACTGCGTTTCTTGTTAATTGTTTTATAGCTAACTAAATTCGAAAGGTAGGCGTTACGAATTTGATGGGAAAGTATTCGAAGTAAGTACGATATTCCGTAAGGAACTGTTATGGTTTAGTGGTAGTTCCGTCGAAAGGGGTAGGTTTGGTAGGCTTCAGGACTTTTCCGGCCTTCTTGCCGTAAGCTGTCTAAGTAGGTGGTGCTGGCTGAACTGGCTGATCCGGTTAATCGGGTTACTTCATATTTGCTTATCTTGCTAGCTTAACTTTTTAGGCTTCCAGCTGCTCGCGAGTTTTCTCGAGTATCTTAATAAGCTCGATTTTCTTATTAGTAAGTTGCGTAACCGCGTTGATTAACCAGTCAAGTCGTCGTAAAGCTTCTTCCTGGGAAAGATTAGGTCAAATCTTTTTATTATCGGAATTTATGGGGTTATCCTCGGGTACCTAAAAGGTTTTCTTAAAGGCGGGCTGCTTCCTAAACGATATAATATAAGGGGTATTGCTTAAGGTTTAACAACACTACTGAATAAAAGCTTATAACGTATAACGGCTAAAGGGTTTAACCAATTATTAAACCTAGTCGTACGGTTTATGTTGGCAGTAATGTCGTGGGAAACTAAATAATAATACGTTTAATAATTACGTCTGGCAATAACAGATTATTAAAGGTAATCTGGGTAACCAAGTTGTATTATAAGCTGGTGATCTATCTAAGCTATGGTAACGAATGTATATATCCTCATCTTGGCTTCAGGTGCTCAAGCCGTTTAAACCCTTAAGGCCGTTAAGCCCTTTGAGCTCGCATGACAACTCAAGGAGCTCAAGGTGCTTGGCACTTTAAGTCCTTTAAGTCAGTCACGTAACTTCTTAGCTTAGGTCGGGGCCAACTTTGGGGATCCGACCGTTTCTGTTGTAGCCAAGACCGTTAGGTCATAACAGAAAGTAAGTAGTTGCTATTTACATAAGGAATTTAGTTCATATATATCCAACTATCTCCTTAAAATCTCTAAAGCCTCTTTATATAATCTCTTAAGGGTTTCTGGATGGTCTCTATCAACGCGACAAAAACCATTTAATAGGGCCGAGGTTTACCCGTTAAAGTCACCCTCTTAAAGTCTTACCTCTAGGAATCCTCTTTGTTTCGTAATATTATTCCCCTTCTTATAAAATCTTTATCCTTAAAGATAAATAAGTTAACCTCGTTTTCTTTGTGGTTAGTTCTTAATTCTTGCGGTCTTTAATTAACATGCCATTATGTCAAGTTCCTCACGAAAACCGATTAAGTCCTTTACCGATAATAAGAAAAAACTCGCGTTTTTTATTATTAACTTTGGTTATTTTATTTTGCCATACGAACGCTATAAAGATCTGGGGTTAAAATGTAAGATAATCAAGGGAAAGAAAAAGTACCAACATTATTACGAAGTAAACGTATCGTATAAAGGTATTAATATTTCCTTGGAGTTGTTATAAAATATTCGATCGGAAAAAGCGCGGATTAATAAGGAAAAAAACGTAATTAAAAAAAGTTACTAAACCTTTAACGGTTGCAATCTAAGACCACGGCCAGGTTGATCCGGTGAAGTCGACAGCAAGACGTTCTTTAACGCCGCAAAGTGGAAATAATTCGGCAAAAATTTCGTTTTATTAACGAATTAAAAAAAAGAAAAATTAAATAAAGAAAAGAAACATTTCCGGCAAAAATAGGAGTAATTAATTTCGGATATTAACTTTTTTAATTAAAACGTCCCGGTTTAAATTTAAGCGGAGAACCTTTATCGCCTACGACCCTGCCTACGCTAAAGACGGCCGGTTAGGATTCCGTCGGTAAAACGTTTTAACCAGGTCCATTGCATTCGTTAAGTGGTTAAATCATTTCCAAGTATTTCCTTCGTATAAGTATCTTTCCCACTTAATTAAATACTAAATCTTATTTTTAATTATTTTGGAATTTAGTATTTTTTCAACTTTATTTTTATTATCATCTTTTTCGATCTCCAGGCTTATCTTTAACGGGGCCTTTTTAGCTGCTAGTTTAAGTAAGGAAATATGGAAAAGAAGGTATATCTTTATTATCTTAAATAATAACAGTCGGTAATTAATTTTGGAAATAACTTCCTTAATCTTAAACGGATTAAGTTTCTTAAAATCGAGCTTGTCGTGAAGTTTTTTAGTCTTAATTTATAGGATGTTCGACGTTACGTTTTGTTTTTAGCGTAACAAATAAACTTTATTTCCTTTTGCTAAAATTAACCCCTTAATTGTTTTCTTGTTATAATATTAGGCCATTTTTTCCTAAAAAAACCGTAATTCGGGTCGTAAACGGGATTATATTATCTTGATTTCCGTTATCATTATTTCTGTTTAAGGTGCTATAGTAATGATTATAGAGGTTTTGTATATCAGTTGCTTTAATTGTTAGGCTACTAGGTTATATCCATATATAACTATGTCAAGGAAAATACTTATATTTTCGTTAATAAACGTATTATATTCTGTTTATGCTAATAATAACAATTTTACCCAATTTTATTGCTAGTATTTAATATAAGTTCGGAAGTATTATTCTAAGGTTTAATTTAATCGTTCCATTTAACTATCTATTTAAGGGTAATAAGCTATCGAGAATTTAAGTTTAATACTTATTTGTTTAAAAAAGCTAATACCAAATTTGAACGTAAAAAGTTTATCTCGATCAGAAATAATTTTTCCAAAATTCCATGTTTATCAAGGTAATATCTAATAAATATATAGGTTAATTATTTTACCGTTACAGTTTCTTTAATAAATCCATTAACGATTACCCAGACTTCGTTATATTCGAGTTTAGTTACTAAGTTTTTACATAGAGGAAAGTTAGTAATAAAATCCTAATTTATAACATTCCATGCCTTATCGGGAATATCGGTAGGTTGCAATAGTTCATAAGGCTTATAGCGTACTACCTTGGCCTTATTGTAGATGTTGCAATTTTTGACGATCTTCTTAATTACTCGGCGTAATTCTGGGAAGTTATACTTCTCCTATAGCCGTCGAGTAATTTTGAAGATTCCTTAATATCCATGTAATAAAGTTTCGTAAAGTTCCTTTAAAAATTATTCCTATTAATCCCTGGGTACGTACATCTTGCCACGGTATAGTAATTAATTTTCTTGCTGTCCTTTTAACTGCTAAACCTTTTTTTTTCTTTAATGTTATAGAAGTTTCGAAACCGTATTAAAAGTTTAAGGATTAGTTCTTTTAGAATCTTGTATAATTATATAATACCATCCTTATTATACTATAGCATCTGCATGATTTGTTTGGAAACCTTGGGATTATAATCGCCTTTATGATTAGAAATATCCGCTTAAACTTCTTTTTTTTAATATAATATATTTTAAAGTTAAAGCTTAATAAGAAATTTATGCAAGTTTTATAATGTTTATTTAATTTTTGGACTTTTGTAAACTAAGTAAGGTTTTTATCATCGGAGTAAATGTTAAAGGGTTTTTTAGTTCCGTTAAAGAAAGGCTTTTATTTTTTAAAAGCGTTAATAATTATTAATAGCTTTTTGTCATAAATCGGGTATTTAAGTTCTGTATTTCGGAATACCTCTAAGTAATAGGCTACTGGGTATTATTTGTGGTTATTTTTTAGCTGTTCCAGGACGGCGCTTACTACGTAGTTTGAAGTATCCGTTTTTAGGCGTTTTTTTTATCTGCATTAATTAATCTTATTATAGCTTTATTAATAATTGCGTTTTTTAAGATCTGGAAAGCATTTTTTAGCATCCTTTAAAAGCTTAAATTCTTTATTAACGTATTCCTTAATGGTAAATTTCGTTCATGGTTTAATTATATTTCCGTATCTTTTAATTAAGCTTCGTACGTAGCCCGTAAATCTTAAGATTTATCGGATATCGGTAACGATTACCTTATTAGAGATAAGTTAATTTTTAACTATTTCCATTTTAAAGCTTTAAATTTGAATTTAGCCGGGGGTAAATGTATATCCCAAAATGTTTAGCTTCTACGTATGCCATATGCTTTTAGCTGGATTAATTTAGATATTCGCCTTATTTAAAATTTCGAATACTTAAGCCATATGTTTTTTGTACTTTTTTAGGGTTTCGGAATAAATAAGAATGTTATCAAGGTAAACGAATAAGAACTTTTCTCCGAATTTTCGTCAAATAGTTATAAATAAACGTTAAAAACTGGCGAGAATATTAGTAAGTCCTATAAGCATTATTCGGTATTCGTAAATTCCATATATCGTTTTAAATACCGTTTTTTATTCTTTTCTTTTGGCTATTTTAATGCGGTAGTAACCGTTTCGAAATTTAAGTGTAGTAAATTATTTTACTTTATTAACGTTTTCTTTTAATATGCTTATAAAGGTTAAAGGGTATCTATTTTTAATTATAATATCGTTTAGGTGGTTATAATCGATTATTTTTTTAAAAACTAAATTTCCGTTTGCCTTAACTTTTTGCTTTCCGTTTTTAGTTTTTGGTATTATACGGATAAGGGATTCAATAACGGAGTTGAAAAGTTAAATATATCCCTTTTTAGGTCGAGTTAAATAGTTTTTTATAAGGCTTTTGATTTTTAGGATTCATGTGGTAAACCTTATAAAATTTAATATAACATCTTTTTTAATAGGTACTCGGTAATCCTATTAACTATATGGTGGCAATTCGTAATCTTTCTTATCCTTAAATAGTTTTTTAAATCCCTGGTACTTAGGTAATACCGTTCCTGTTTAATCTGGAACTTGTATTTCTTTGATAATATAGCAGATTTCTTCAACGTTTTCTTTAGGTGGCTTTTTATCGCTTTTTTAGGAAAGTATTTAATGTTTCCAGTTGATATATGGGTTGGTAGTCCTAAGCCACGGTATTTCCAAAATAATATCATGTTTAAAGATGTCGGCGATGTCCAACGAAATTTGTTTTTGCTATCCTTAAATCCAAACGCAAAATTTTCCGTTTTTTATAAAATTCGTCCGTTTTTATATTTGGATAGGCTTTTATTTATTGTACGTAACTTGTAAAGTTTTAGCTTGTATCTTTAAGAAACCAAATGTTTTTCTGCGGCCGAGGGAAAAATAAAGTTGCTTTCGTCTTTTAAACCGATTATGGTTTTAAATGTGCTATTTTTGTATTAAAGGGAATTTCGATCTGGCTACGTAATCCTTTTATTACCTTATACAGGGTTTTGTAAATTAGGGCTTTTCGATACCTTAATTTCGAAAACCTTTGTTATTCTTTAATTAATGTTATTTGTTTACGAAAAAGCGTTTCCATTTTCGGGCTTTTTTAATAGCGTACTTCGTATAATAATTATTTATGTAGTTATACCATTTTTCTTTTTCCGAATTGGCATTCGAAGGTAACTATTTTATTAAGGTTCGGTCTTTAGTTTTGCGGTTTTCGAGGCATAAAGTTAAAAATATAAACCTTCGAAACAGGTGTTCGAATATTGAGGAGTTTGGATTGGATATTTAGTATCGGGAAGTAATATAAGCATTTTTGCGATATAGCTTTTTGATTCCGTTTTGATTTGGAATATAAGTAACAACACCTAGGGTACTTTGGTTATCGGGGAGTTTCTGTATATCTGTATTTGTTATTTGGTTTAGTAAGTATCTTTTTATTTTATCCGGTCTAAAATATATATTTCTTTTCGTGGCTTTAAGATAAATAAGATAATCGTTAAGGTAATAAGCCGTAAAATGTAATAACCTACGCTGGTTTTTTCGTAATCTGATATATACCGTACATTCGGGGAGGTTGCAAAGTTCTAAGGATCATTATCCGTAATTTATAGCGTCGGGTCGGAACTGACCATTTTCGTTATATAGCTTACATTTTTGTACGTCGAAATCGTAACGATATTCTAACTTTATGGTTATCCTAAAGGTTATTTGTCCGGGGTAACATTTGCAAGCTCTAATTTTAGAGTTCTAGTAAACGGAATAATCTTTGTACTTTGGAATGTCGTTCTGGATTTAAGTGATAGTGGTAATAATGAATTCTGGCTGGAAGAAAATCGAATTAACTTCTTTCCTTTTTTTCTGCCTTACTATCGGTTTGTTATTTAGCCGTTTTGGCTTTTTTTTAGGGTTAAGGAATTCTTTCTTTTTTGGAGTTCCTTTTAGCGGGAAAACGATATTCGCTTTTAAAATATCACTTCTTGCCATAGTTAAAATATTTTATGTCGGACTTATCTTTTTTAAGCTTTTTCGAAGCGGTATTTGCTTTTTTTTAAAGCTTGCCTTTATCCTTTTTAATTCGGCCACTAAAGTCTTTAGCATTAATTCGTTTGTTAGTTCTTTTTTTTTTCGAGGTATCGGTTAAAAGTACGTCGGTTAATAATAATTACTTTATCGGTATATTCCTTAAAGGATTTTATTTTAGGTGTTATGTATATTTTATCCTTAACTTAAAGTTTTAAGTTCTCGTAAGAAGAATAAAATAACGCGTTTTCGAATAAATTAAAAAGTTGCGGTTAAACGGTTAAATTTTATCGTATATTTTACTATTAACTTGATTTAGTAAAAAAGGTATAATTATTTTATTACCTACTATTCTTTGTCTGGATTTTTAAATATAATTCGCATTCGGTCCTTAAAGTACCTATAATCGCTGAAAATGTAGTTGGCCTTATTTAAGGATTCTTCGGGGTAGTTTTCCAAGTAATCCTTTATGATGGGCTCGAACTATAAAAGAATTAGTTTAACCAGCAGCTGGAAGATGGCCATTACCTTTTAATAATCCTCCGTTAGGGAACTTTGGTAAAACTTAAGGTAAGTTTTGGCTTAGACGAAAAATCCTTTTATATCTGTAGTTTTATCATAGGGCTTTGTGGTGATTGGTTTGTAACCCTTGGTTTCCGGCATTCCGTAATAGCTGGGAGGTGGGATAATGGCTTTGCGGTACCGATTAGGGCCGAACAATAAGGGTACTGGGGTTCTTTTCTTTATTCCTCAGATAGGTTAAGCCATCCTTTTTCTAAGAGGTTAAGGTTTTTCTTCTTTGTTTTTTTTTTAATGTCTGGATTTTGCGCAACAAAATCTCCATTTTTTCCTTAGGAAAAAGCTTTCTTTTTTTCCTCTTTGGGCCTTAAGGTTCCTGGACCTTTGATTTTACTTCTTCTTCCGAATTTCCCTGGACCTTAATAATTTCCTTTAAAGCTAAGGTTAGACGCTAGGTTTGAGAAGAAAAAGGATCTCCCTTATCTCGAGTTATAAGAAGCATGATGTTATTAATTAGTTAAAGAACTTTTTCGATAGGGGGAAAATTATTTAATCTGGTTACTAATCCCTTATTAACTTATGACAGAAATCGGGTATACTATCTTTTATTTAAATGTCGTTTTATAATATCGTTTTTATTAAGTTTAAGTAAGTTTATATCCGACTGGGCGTAGAATTATCCGTCGGCTATTAATTAAGGAATTATCAAAATGTAACGAACTTATTATATATCCACCTCGAAGTATAAGCAGTATCTGAAATAAGGTCTTGATTTGGAGGTAACAACAAGCCGAAAAATAATTCACTAAAGTTTTGTTCGTTAAAAAGATTTAAAAACTTTTCCCTTAATTAAAGAACGGTACAATTACCTCCAGTTAAAAGCTTAGATTGATAGCTAAGGAGCGAAACTAAGTGGGTGCTATTTATATAGGGAACTTGGTTCATATATATCCAACTATCTCCTTAAGGTCTCTGGAGCCTCTCTGTGTAGTCTCCTAGGGGTCTCGGGATGGTCTCTATTAACGCGACAGAGACCATTTAGTGGGGCCGAGGTTTACCCGTTGAAGTCCCCCTCCCAGAGTCTCACCTCTGGGAGTCCTTCCTGTTTCGTAACACTTATATCGTCCGATATATTTAAAGTCAAGTTTTTTGTTTAGTCGTTTGATTTGGATGTTTTTAATAGCTAGGTAAACCATCTTTCCTTGTTAAAAGATTAATCCTTTTAACCTTTTCTGGTTATAGTACTTTTCTATTTATTTACGTACTAATTCGAGTTTTATTTTTATTTTTATGCCTGATTATTTCAGGTGTTTTGATATAAAGATTATTTTAACGTTAACAGGGCCTTCGCGTATATCTTTAGAAACTTTTAGGATAAAACCAAAATTAGCCTTTATTAAAGTTGTTTTGGTACTTTCTTAATAACTGATATTGTAAGGTAGCTGCGCGATAGGTAGTTTCTGGACCTAACCGTTTTATTCGTAATTAATATAGTATCGAAAGTAAATCTTTAATATTTGGTTAGTTCTTTTTTTTGTCCGTTTATTCAAGTTTTAAATGCGCTAAATAGTTTATAATTTAAGCTTAATTATGCTATAAGTCCTTACAAGAATTTTAAAGTAAATATCGTTCCTTTATCTGAAATAATTTCCGTTAATAATCCGTATACTTTTAAGATATATTTTAAAAAGATATATGCCAATTATTCCCCGTTTATATTTTCATTATATAATAAAAAGTAAAAGAACTTAATATATCGATTAACGATTACGAAGATATTTTCATAATATATGCCCGTAACTAGGTCTTTTAATGATAGTAATTTAATAATAAAGTCGAAAGTAACTAAATCCTATAGTCGCTTTGCAACTGGTAATGGTTATAATTTTCCGTATGGTTTATATCCTCGAGTCTTTACCTTATTGCAGAAATAGCATTATTATCGTATTTTCTTTACTGTTAATTTCATTCTAGAAAACTAATAAGTACGTTATAATCGTTCTAAGGTTTTATGGATCCTTAGGTATCCGTATAATTAATGTTCGTATATCTCTCGTATTAATGTTTTTTAATATTTTTTTAGAATTTGTATTTTTTCCATTCTCTGGTCCTTAAGTAGGTTATCATTATATTCTTGGATTTTCTAGTATAGGTCAGAAAGTACTGCTCCGATCCCAGTTATTTATCGTAATTGCAAGTATCCTCCTGGTATGGTATCTGTTACGGCCAGTACCTGATATAGCATGATAGCTAGTTCATTACCGCCATGGACGAAGATTCTAAGCTGAAGAAAAGAAAGAAAGATAGAACTGCAAAGTGTGTAAAGATTTACAAATACCCTTACTTTATATATGGCAGGTGGCTAGTTCATGTGGCAGCTGTTAACCCCATATGACCGTTGCCAGCCTCACGTTTTAATCTTAATAGCTACCGTCATATTACCCCCTTCTAAAAACTTGTATACGATCAAAGAAAATATGCAAGTTTCTGTTAATTACAAGTATCGTTTCTTCCTTATCGGTCCGGTTCCTGCCTTTTCGGACTTATTATAGTCGGGATGGTCTTCGTCAATCTCGTCGGTAGCCGCCACGTGTATCTACTCCTATAAACAGACCAGTAGTTCGGATACTTCGGAATATTCCGTATGGAACCGTTCCATTACGATCGGGGCGTTCTTAAAGTTGGCTGCCGAATACTATGTTTCGTCGGGATCATAACCTTTTTATTTGGCCTAATATTATAACTTTTTATGGTATCCGTTAAATTTCGCTTATTCCATTTATTCCATTTCGAACTTTAGTTTACCGTTAATTTCTTCAGGTAACGGTAATGTTTAGGTTTGCTGAGGTAGCGGGTTGTCGTCGGCTTTCTGTAATCGGTCGGCGTAAAATAAATTGGTTATTTTATAGCTCGGCGGTAAGTTAAGAACGAAATTATAGCCGCGGTTTTCCAAAATTTTAAAAGGTTTTACTTATTGCGAATTTAAACAGGTAATTAATATTTACGGCGCGAAGTTTTTTTTGCAAAGGAAAACTTTATCGTTAATTTTAAAATCGGTTAAGTAACGCTTTTTGTTAATTTACGTTTTTTAACGCTTTTACGTCTTTAATGCAGCTTTTTTTACAAACGTTTCGATATTTTTAATCCGTTTAATAATTATTAACGATTATTAAATTAATTCGGTTTTTATCTTTATTATATTTAAATTTAACAAAAGTAAATCGCGGATATTTTTATTTTATATAACCTTTAACGGAACCATATTAATTAACGAATATCATAATAAATTATGCGCGAAATTTAATAGCGGTATATATATGGTTTAATCGTTTTAATACTTATCGATATAAAAACATAAACGGTAATTTAATTTCTGGTTCGTAAACTTAATAACCTTTTAAGTTTACGGATATAAAGCGTTTCGGTAATAATATTTTATACCGGTATATTCGTTTAATTTTAACAAAAATTAAAAAAACAAATTATTTTGTATTATCGTTAATTTAAATAACGGATATTTAAAAAAAAAAATAATGTAAATATCGATAATATCGGCTGGCCAGAATCTTAACAATATCAATTCGTTTACCTAATAAGGTTACCATAATCCTATTAAACTTATTAATAAACGTCCGTATATAATCATAACCGTAACGGCTTTTCGGCATATCCTTTCCGTCGACGACGACGTAATCCTAAATATTATTCGAAATAAGAAAAAGGTAAAAAAGCTCCGGGGTTTTATTTCGAAGCGTTTTATTCCGACGGTAATTGTAATAATTACGGATATATTATCGGATATTTTACTTAAACCGAAACTAAATATATTTTCGTATTAATATATTAATTACTTTATTTTAGCCAAAATACGCAAATATTTTAGGTACGTAAGTTTTGCGGATAAATACGGTACGAAAAAAGATACGACCGTTAATTATTTTTTCGGATATTATTAATTTATTATCTTTTTTGCTTAAGTTTTATACTTCGTTTTCGCAACGAATAAAATCGATTAAATCGGTACCTTACGGGATATTTTCGATTCATACCTTAGTTAATATCTCGTCGGTAGTAACGATAAAAGCTTTAATCGTTTTAACGGAATTAAGGCTTAGGCTTTTTCCTTTTTTTCGGGTCTTAATAGTGAGTAAAGCGACCGTTTTTCGTAATGAGGCATCTACGGCGATATTTTCTTTATTAGGTCGATATTAAAAGGTAATATCGAAAGTAAAAAGAAATCAACTTATCGAATTTAACGTATAAGAAAACGCGTTTACTTATGAATTATAATAAGGCCTAATAATTGATTATAACGAAGAATATTTATGCTTAAAATTTAAGGCAATAATATTTAAAAATTTAAATTATAAGAAGTAACTTTCGATCCTAAATAAAATAGGTTTTTTCTGCTAAGGTTATAATTTTCAAAAATTATTTTACGGACTTTTATTTATTATCTTCTTTTTATTATTAAATAATACCCTCAATCACGTTACAGAATACGTCCGTTTTTATTTTAATCGGTTAACCGGGTCCCAAAAAAAAAACAAGAATTAGGACTTTACAAGCAAACCGTTTTATTATTTCGAAAACCTATTTTTATTCGGGTCCTATTACAAAACGAACGTTTCTTTTTAACAAACGATTTAATAATTTGGATTTACCGCTTTCGTAATAACAAAATATTCGTACGTAATTACAAAAGCCTATAAATAAACAAATCGCGGTACGGTTATTAAAACTTTCAAACTTTTACCTTTAAATTACTTTAATCTTAATTAGGTCGATAAAAATACTTACGCTTACTTCCATAATAATACCGAAATAATCGACCTTTTTAACGTTAAACCGGAACTTTTTAATATCTTTTTAAAAATTAACCTTATATAACCGGTAAATAACATTTTTCCAATATTTTTAATATTTCTTTTTAAAGCCGGAATGAATTAGCACGTTATCGGTATAAACATTTACGTAATTATTAAATAATTCATACAGTTAAATATTAATAAACGATTACTATCAAATAAAACTTATTTTAAGTCCAAATAAAAATACCTTTTATTAAAACGTTTTTTAACGGGTTTTAAATACCGTTAAGTATTCCGATTTAATAACGATACGAAGTTTACAAAATGCCTAAATAATATCAATCTTGGGAAAACGTTTAACGTTCTAATAATTAAACATGGTACCATTAAGTAAAAAACCGGGATAAAGCATTTTTTTAGATATTAGTTTTTTAACGGTAATCGATATAAAACCGGCGTTCCAACCAATATAACTTTAAGGCAAACAGTATTAAGGCGGCGTTTCCTTACATATACGGCTTTATAAAGTTCATTTTTAACAATTTATTTACCACTTTTCTTTTCCGCAAAAAATATTAAACGGGCGTCCGGTAAATTAAGGGCCTAAAGGTAAATATCGGCCGGTTGAATTCCAATATTACGTCGTAACCGGATCGGAAATCCAAAAAAATGTTAGTTTTTTTTTTTTTTATCGAAAAGAACCCTTTTAAATAAGCGAAAATTTTGGAAAAGTTTCGGGATTCATTTTACGTACTTTAAAATTTTATCTTCAGGAAAAGTGATTTTTTAGCCGTTATACGTTTTCCATTTTTACAAAACGGCTATTATTATAACATTCGATTCGTTATTTTTAAAAAGAACAGCTTCTTAAAATAACAAAAACTTACTTTATTATTTTATACAAAAGTTAATCTTTAATTTATTCGTTAACGAAACGATAATTACCTTATCCTTAATAGTTTTTATAATAAGAATAGTCGACTTAATATTATATACGTCCGGCGTATCTTTTTTATTTAATATATTTAACAGGATAATAAGTACGGAGGTTAAAATAAAATGATTATCGGATTTTCTTCATAATCGTTGAAAAATCTGGTATTTCTTTTCGGCCTTTTTTATAGTACGATCGCGGCAATTAACATCTTTTTAAACCTTAAGGTCGACGTACCCGTCCAGCAAATATCGGGCTGGAAGTTCAATCGCCGGTAAAAACTTAGCCAAAGCTGGAAGGTCGTCGTGCTAAATAATATTTTTATTCTTATAATCCAGCAATAAATTATACTTTTTTATTTAATTAAAATTGATAAAAATATCGTATCTTATATTTATAATTTTAAAAAACTTAATTAAGAAAACGTCGGTCATTAATTTTAAATATTACAATTATTTAAACTTTTATTTAGCCGGCCGGTTATTTCCGGTGATCTTATAATTAAATTAACTTTTTTAACTAAATAATATAAATTTATAATTATTTTTTTCCTTGCTTAATAATGAAAAAACTAACGAAAAAACGGGTTTATGTTTCGATATTATAAAAAACGGTAGTACGTAAGTTAATTTTATTGACTTAAATTTACGTAATTTTGGTAAAAGCTTTACATTTCTTAAGGTAACTTATTTCCATTATTATTAATATAAGGAGAACTATTAAGGAATTTTCCGATGGTCCTATTCTTTTCCCGATTTGTCGAAGCTAAACGAATTCTTTATTATTTCCACCATAACGACCTTTTTTTTATTAAGGCAATCGCCAGCCTTATGTCCCGTTTTGCCGCAATTAAAATACGTACTAATTTTTTAATAGGCTCTTTTTTCGATTTCCGATAAGGGCCTGCCGGTATAACCCGAAGTTTTCAGTTTGCCGGAATTATTTTCCGAATAAAGCTTCTTATTTTTATTTTTCGGTTTATTATTATTAAAGTCGTATAATCGAGGCTTATATTCTTTCTGGCGTTTTTTATAGGCGAGCTAGTTGCTATTAACGGTTATAGCAACGTAATTATAAAACCTTTCGTAAATAATGTCAAAATCGTGGTTATCCTTAAAAAAACGTAAATCAAAATTTGGGGAAATATGTTTTTATAAAACTTATTTTTATTTATCTTCGGCGATTTTAACCTTTTAAGCGAAAGCATTAAATTCAAAAATAAAATCGTAAATATTTTAATTTTTGCCGGGTTTAAAAGCGAAAGTACGGGGGGTTTCTTTAATAACGAAAATTTAATTCGAGTCGTAATATAATAATTCCAGTACTTAAATTATCTTAATTACGTAAAGAAAAATCGTATAATTAATCGGTATCGAATTTTAACTATTTATTCGGCCTTTCCTTTCAAAAAGCTTATTAAATAAACCATACGGGTTTTTTCGTTGCGAAAAATTAATTTATTTATTTCGAACTTATTTATAATTTTACGGACTTAAGCATTAAACTTCGTTTTATTACCGTTAAATTTAACGGGATTATTAACGCAAACCTTTTTTTTTGGTCGTAATTAAAATTCGTACCGTTATTTCCTGCGAACTTACGGAAAGCGGGCCATATTGCCATACCGGTAAAGCGAAACGTGCTAATATTACCGAAGGCGTTATTAATTATGTTTTCCTAACCAAGGCGGTTAACGTCGTCGGAAGGAATAAAGGTATGCCGAGTTTATCCGGTTTTTAGACGGGCGATTTCGTTGCGGAAATTTTGGAATTTTCCCTAAACGTCCTAGTTATCGTTAGCCATCTCGTCGATCAGCTGTCCGTCGTGATTAGATTTTAAGTGGTTATGGTCTTGGTTTTGGTTTTGTAAATCCTTTATTTTTAAGGATTCGGTTTCGTTTTTCGGTACGTCGTTTTCTGCCGTTTCTTTAAGGTATACGTCGTTTTTTATACTTTGGTCTAAGTTTTGGAAAGGCATTTCGTTTTTTGCACTTTCGATTTTACCATTAATTAATTTAAGTCGTTTTGAACGTCGACTAGCTGGCGGGAAGTCTTTTTTGATAGATATCTAGTTTGATGCTAGTTAATATGGGTCTAAATTTAATACGCGTTATTTTTCGTCGTTACGTTTTGACGTAAAAAAATGTAATACCTTATTTATTAATCGCTAGGTTAACAAGGAAGGGAATAAGCTTAGAATAGTATTACGGCTAATACCTGATATAGCATGATAGCTAGTTTATTAACGCCATGGACGAAAGTTTTAAACTGAAAAAAAGAAAGAAAGAAAGATAAAACCGCAACGTATGTGAAGATTTACAAATACCCTTACTCCATGTATGGCAGGTGGCTAGTTCATGTGGCAGCTGTCAGCCCCATGTGACGGTTGCCAGCCTCACGTCTTGATCCTGATAGCTACCGTCACAGTATCGAAAGTCTAGTAATTAACCTTAATTACTTTTTATTCGAGGTCTGGTCTTCGATTAAAAACGTTTACTCTACCGGTTTCTAATCCTTTCTAGTAAATGATAATAAAGTCGTATTCTGCTAGTTCTTCGGTATAACGTAATTATCGTTCTATAAGTTCTCTGGTAATGGTAAAACGGGTAAGGTTTTTATGGTCGATATATACCTTAACCTGGTAACGGTTTCCCTTAAGGTAATGCTTAAATTCTCGGAAAACCTTAACAATAACTACAAATTCTTTGTCGGAAATGCCGTAATTTAATGCTGCTCCCTTTAACTTATAAGAATAAAAAGCGATAAGGTATAAATTACCTTAATAATCACGGTATCCTGCTATTACGCCCAAAACGTAATCCGAAACGTCGGTTTCAAGCTTAATTAAGCGGCTTAAGTCGTATATAATCAATACTGGCTCGCTGGTAATCGTATCTTTAATCTTTTAAAACTCGGTTTTTGTCTTTATTATCTAAAAGAACTTATTTCTTTCCTTTATTAAATTAAACAATAATATAGCTATTTTGCTAAAGCTCCGAATAAACTTCCTGTAATAATTAGCGAATCCGAAAAAGACTTGTACTTTTTTACCTATGATAAGTACTTCCCATTCCTATATTGCAGCGATTTTTTTAAGGTTTATCTTAATACATCTAACGTAATAATATATTCTAAAAACGTCACTTCTTACGTATAGAACTGGCTTTTTTCTATATTAACAAATAGGTTAAAATTTTGTAAGGCTTGGAAAACTGAATAAACGTATCCCACGTATTCCTCTTCATTTCTCGAATAAATAAAAATGTCGTCAAGGTAACAGATAACGAAAATGTCCAAGTACTCCCTAAGTACACGGTTAACCATCCGTTAAAAGGTTGCTGGTACGTTCGTAAATTCGAAAAGCATAACGAAATATTCGAAAAATACGTATTTCGTCTTAAAATCTATCTTCTATTCGTATCCTGGCTTGATACGAATCTGGTTATATTTTTCCCTAAGATTTAGGTTCGTAAATTAATTCGTTTTATAAAAACGATCTTTTATTTCGTTAATTAGGGGTAACAATATTCTGGTTTTAACCGTAATATCGTTTAATTATCTATAATCGATAACCAGGCGTAGGTTTCCGTTTTCTTTTTTACTACGAAAAATATCTGGTATCCGGCTAATAAACTAAAGCGTCGTATATAACCTTTCCGAAATTTGTCTTTAAGGTATTTACGTAACGCCTATAATTTTATCTCGTTAAGGTTATAAATTGGATAAAATTTGGTCGATATGCCTTCCTTAAGGACTATCTCGTAATCTCATTCGTTATGTTCTGGTAATTTCGGTTCGAATTCCCTTCGAAATAATCGTTTATATCTGTGGTATTATGGAGGTACATTAACCATCATCTCTGGCTTTAAGAGCTGATACTGTAAGTGATCGTCTATTTTTCGCAACTTTGTTGCCATCGTAATAATAATACGTCGTATTCTTTTATAATGCCCTTGTTTTTCTTTATGTTTTATTCCTGTAGGTGGTAAGGTTTCTGTCGTATCCTTATACCTATATTCGTCACTATCTTCGATCGAATATTAAGACCTTTTCGTATTTTGCTTTTTCTTATTAAGTAAATATAAAACGAATTTTACCTGGCCAATTATTTAATCGATTAAGGGGTTATACCCGTATAGCCATAATTTTCCGAGGATTATATGGTAGTTCCTTATCGGAACGATATCGAAATTTATTATCTGGTTTCGTCCGTTAACGAAGATCTCGAAATAATCAATCTCGCCGCTAATCTTTCCGTTATTATAGGTAAATGCCGGACTCTTTGCGTTCTCGGCGATATAAGGTTCTATCTTTTTATTCTTTAGTAATCGAAGTTAATTAACCATATCCGGCGTAATATAGTTACTTCCCGTTATTCCGTAATCTACAAATGCGGTAAATTAATATATCCCAATTCGTATTTATAGGCTAATATGGTCGTTTTTGGTTTCTATCGTCGTGTTTAGAGCCCTTCGGGGAAGCTCCTGCTAGCTTTTTAAGTTTTACCATCCTGCGGCTTTCCTATAGGTGGCGGCCGTCTTTTAACTCGTTTTTTAACGTTTTAATACGCTTTTGATTTTATGCGTTAAGGGCCTACAATTAAGTTAGTTAACCCTTCTATCGCCGTAAAGTAACTTTAAGTAAAAGAACTTATATTTAGAAGTTTTCTTTGTTAATATATTTTAATTCGGGGCCTTTTTATTCCTTTTGTGCTATTTGGAATTAGGCATCGTATTACTCTATATCTTTATTTCTTTTTTGTATTTCGTCTTTAATTTTTTATCCCTTTTTCAGGTTATCCTAACGGTTAAACGGAAGTTCAAATTATTAATTACTTTTAGTAATACCTTTATAGTTATCTGGTAAATCCATTTTTTTTATCTTATAATCGTACCATCCGTAATGGTATATACGGTTTTCGTTAAAACAGCTTTTTCTTTCGGGCTAATTTGTCGTTATTGTAATAATGTTAACGGTATCTTCTAAGGCAAATACCTTTAGGTATTTATATTATCGTTAATCCCTCAAATCTTTTCTGGTTTGATTCTGAAATTCGAATCCTTGCTTATATATCCGTATAAGTCGTTTTTCGATATACCGTTTCCCTTCCATATATCTGGGGCAATAGGTACGCTTGTACTGGATAGCATGAAGTTTCCTATATCGGTCTGGTTATCCTGGTTACAGGTCCTCGTCCTAACTTTGGTACTCCTTGATCCATATATTCAACTCCAGCTGCTCCTACCGCTATCGCCGTTTTTTCTGTAAGAGGAAAAGTAGCTTATCCTCTAAACGCTCTTTTTACCCGTCGTATTCCTTTAACTATTAAGTTACTGTAAGTCCTATAATAAGGGCTCGCTATTCTTAAATGGCTATTTAAAACAGCTCTTTCGCTTCCTGTAATTCTTGTTATACTTTCTTAAAAGGATTATGCCTTTCCCTAATCCTGGTCATATTAATTAATTTATTATTATTACCCTAATTATTTCGCGGGGTTCCCTAAGGAACCGGTATTTAGATGCTTTATTCTAGCTTTTTAGGTACCTTATATTAAAAAACTTCATGTTTTATTTTAATGCAATTAAAGCATTTAATGGTACGCGGGTCGCGTTATTAAACCGCGCTCAATTTTATAAGTCCTGGTGCTGTCCTATGGGATATGTTAATTCCTTGTAGTATATTAATTTTAAAAGGGTATCTTGGCTTATTATTTTGTCGATCTTTAAAATGTTAAGTCCTTCAGACGTATTGTTAGTCGTCAATCATAACTGTTATAACGATGTAATTTACCAACCTTTCAGGACGTTTATCCTTAAACAGTTCTTTTTATACCTCCTTTTTTTAAGCCGTCGAAAAATATGGTTATTAATACTTCCTATCCCTAATTAATTTTCGAAGCCAGTTAAATAAAAAGGTTGCCGTATTTAAAAACCAATTCTTTTGCTTTAAATCCTTCATTTTCTTCTCAACCTTAATCTTTTCGTTTATTACTTTAAATGCTTTTCTTAATTCCTTTTTAAACCTTTCGTAATCGTTATAAATAGCCATAGTTTCTACGGATCTTTGTTGGGAAGGTTTAATAACCTACTTACAAAGGGTAGGCTTAAACCAAGTGGCCGCGTTTCCGGTTAGTTACTTTATAACGAATTGAACTCGAAAAATGGGCGTTACGAGTCTGATTAGGAAGTACTTAAAGTAAGTACGGTATTCCATAAGGAACTATTATAGCTCAATGGTAGTTCCGTCGAAAGCGGTAAGGTTAATTAGTTTTAAAACTTTTCCAAACTCCTTACCGTAAATTATTTAAACAGGTTATGCGGGCTAATCCGGTTAATCGGGCTGTTCTATGTTTGTTAATCTTTTTAATTCGACTTTTTAAGTTTTTAATTAATTGCGGGTTTCCTTAAAGGTATTAATAAGCTCGATTTTGTCGTTAATAAGCTGGGTAACCAGATTAATTAGTTAATCAAGTCGGCGCAAGGCTTTTTCCTAAAAAAAACGAAGTCGAATTTTCTTATTATCGGAATTCATGGTATTATCCTCGGGGATTTAAAAGGTTCTTTTAAGAACGGGCTGCTTTCTAAATAAAGTAATATCAACGATATTACTTAAAGTTTAATAACATTACTAAACAAGAGCTTATAACGTATAACGGCAAAAAAATTTAACTAATTATTAAACTTAGTCGTACGGTTTATATTAGCAGTAATAACGTAAAAAACTGAATAATAGGGGAAATACTAGTTACATTTGGTAATAGCAGATAGTTAAAAAATAATCTTGGTAACTAAGTTGTATTATAAGCTAGTAATCTATTTAAATTGTAGTGGTAACGAACGTATATATTCTTATCTTAAATCCCTTTGGATAAGACGAATCCATCTTCATCTATATCGTATAAGTGCATAAATATCTTTGGATGAGACCAATCCATCCTTATCCATATCGTATAAATGCATAGATGTCTTTAGATAAGACGAATTTATCCTTATCTATATCACGTGACCTTGGTCGGCAATTGTGCTATTCTCGTTCTAACCGTGTGCCTAAGTGGGTAAGGTGTTGGTTCGTAACACAATGTTATATAATATTTATAATTATTATATGTATTTAAAAATAAACCACTTATATTATTATGAATTCTGTTAATTATATTTTATTTTCTCTTATTAATAGAGCTTTTGTACATATTTCTTTTTTCGCTTAAAGGTATATATTATAATTAAATCCAATTATATACGTTTTTAATTCGTTTTTAGTAGATAATATATTTAAATTATTTAATTTTTCAATGAGAAATATGCCATTTATATAACCTAGTGTTTAATGTTATTATGTTAACCGATTATAGGTTTTAATATTTTTTATATTACTTAAAAGAGTAAAGCGCTAATTCGAATTTTGATATATAATTTTAAGTAAAATAATATATACATTATTTTAATATATTTGTTAAAACAGTAGTTAAAAGGCTGGTTTTTATCCAACTATATTATTTTCTCATCGAATATAACCTATATGTGTTTTAGGATTTTAATACTTATAAGGTTTATTTTAAGTGCGGGGATATAATACGCAATTTCTATTAAATATAACTGTGTATTTTTGCTGTTCATATCTTTCCTTTATCTTTAATAACAAATAACTTAGTCTTACCTGAAGTTATAATTTTGGCCCTATTATTAAACTTATAAAAGAAAGATTTATTAGTCATGGCATAAATTATAAAGTTATTATTTTAAATAAAGTTTATATATTCCACTTTATTAAGTTCCTTTTAAATTAAATAGTTTAAATCGGAATTAGTTATATTAATTAGGTTAATTCGGTTGGTTTTAAGATTTATAAAGTGTATATATACTTTTAAAACATGGTTTAAAAAGGTTATAAAGTTAAAGTTAACTTTTCTTCGCGTTATAATAAAGAGATTAAATAGAATCTTAAGATTTGCAACTTTATTTTAAAAAGTAAGTATGTTAATAACTTAATTTATAAAGTTTTCGAAATTGTTATTGAAATCCTAAAAACCTTTAATAGCTGTTATTAAAGCCTTTTATCTTTTTCTTTTTTTAATTTTTTAAAATTTCGACGTAAGTTTCGAAAAAGCCCTTTCAATCCCTTTCGAAATTCTATTTCCTTAGGATTTAAGTGCTTTTTTAAGGAAAAGGAAGTAATAGTTGCTTGTTATATAAGAAGGAAGTTTGTAATAGTTACATATTTTCTCTTTTTTGGCTTTATAATTAGTTCTTTTCTTTCGCAAAATTGGGATTCGTTTTTTGTTAATGCTTTTAAATTCGTCGATGATCGACGAAAATACGGATTTAATAGTATATACCTTAAAGTTATTTCGAAAACTTCAGCTTCTATTTTAAACGAAAATATTTTATTTTTCGTTTAGATTATATAAAACCTAGGTTATAGTAACGTGGCGAGGAAGCGTTATATTTTCTGCTTTAAGGTTATCGACGCGGGCTTAAACCTTATTCAACTAAGTTTCGATAAAATTGAAGTTATTTAGCCTGAAAGTAAATAACGTTTTTAAAGTTAAATATATATCTATAAATCCGTTATAATTATATAGCTTTTCATAAATGTTTTAAATAACTTTCAGTTGTTTTTATATTTTTAATATTTAAAAGGGGACCGTTTTTAAAGAGGAAGCGTAAAAGAAATAAAATTTCCTTATTTTCCTTTTAAGTAATACTTGAATTAATAATAAATCTTAAAGCTTTGTTTAATCCGTACTAAATTAATGTAAATTAGGCTTTAATAATTTAAAATGGAAATTAATAAAGCTTTTAAGAACTGAAATATTAAACTTGTTAATTAATATAATTTTAAAACGCGTGAAAAAGAATTAAAAATGATTAAAATATAAATAATATTATAAGTATAGTTGGAATAAGGTTAAAATAATTACCAGATTAGGAAGGTAGGTAAAGATTTAATTTCAAAAGAGTTGATTTTATAGAAAAAAGATGGTTAAAGTATTTATTAGTGCGTTAATTAATACGTTATTAGGTAACGATACATGGCGGTCGATGTTATTCGATTAGCTTTTATCGGTAGTAAGTCGTTGAAAGCCGGATGTATAACCTTTAGGAGGTTAATAGATAATTAAAAAGGTTACCCGCTAGGGAGTGATAAGGTTAGCCTGAATGAATTAATATATGAAAATGTGTAGGGTAGGCTTAAAGAAGAATAAGTGAATTTTTAGCAGGTGTCAGAGCAGAAATGAGATGGAAGCAGGAGGAGATAAAATAGTATTCGGTGGTTTATATGTTTAGATAACTAGCTACATAGAGGACCTAGGTAGAAGTTATAGGTATATTTATATTCGTCAGGACCCGAGGATTCCAACGGTGTTGAGTGTAACGTCATAGCTGTTAATACGAGCTTGGAAGGCTCTAGAACAGATATATGACGTTTATAGTTGCGTATACGCCTACGCGTACAGATCCAGACCTTTCCAGGTCTTTCCGTCCAATAGAGTCGCTATTGTCAATGTACCATTAGGGTTAAGCAAACGCAAGTAGTCAAACTTTGTTTAAAGGGAACAATGTGTGTAAGCGTGGTAAGAACTTAATCCCCAATCTCTCCCCTAAACTAGGTTGTCTCATAAAATGGGAGCTAGTTCTGTCTTGAGACTTGTGTCAACTACAAGAGAAAAGTGAAAAAGAGTAGGAGACAGGTGCTGGGGGGATGAAGGGTACTTCGTTATTCTGGAACCCCACTCTTCTCGACAATTCTTCCTCTAGTCATTGACTAAGTCGGGCAGTCCCCACCTACTAGCCGAACATGTGATGGCGATTGAACGACAACTGATGGGTGATCTGCCCGACTTATGGTGGCTCATCCGATAAATGTTTCCGATGATTTATAAGACCATGCTGATTAATGAAGAACATGGCTTGGTTGGATTTCCGACGGCGTTATGCATGTACCATTTTCTGTAATGGGAGTGCTCTGCCCCTCTCTTATAAAACGCTTCTTTTATCCTTCGACTCTTTTTCTTTCTATTAGACAATGACTTTATACGAACGTCCTTACCATGGCTCCTACCATTCTTATCGTCGGTGCGACTGGCAACACCGGCCGAAGCGTCGTTGAAACACTCTCGAAGTTGCTGAATACCAGCAAGGCTTTGTCTGGCCACCGACTCCTCGCTCTCACGCGTTCCTTGAACAGCCCAGCAGCACAACAGCTTGCCACGTTGCCTGGCGTCCTGGTACTAGAGCAAAACTGGGTTGAGATCACCACCAACTGGCTGCGCGAACACCAGGTTGTCAGAGCGTTCATCGCGTCCCACAACCTGCCAAACCAGTTCGCCGAAGAATCGACATTCCACGTTGCCGCCCTGAAAGCAGGTGTCAAGTATGTTGTGCGAATCTCTACTACCGCCGCAAATGTTCGACCTGATTGTGATGCCTACTATCCCCGCACACATTGGGCGATCGAGGCTATGCTCAGCTCGCCGGAATTTCGAAATATGCAATGGACTTCACTTCAGCCCAACGTCTTTTCTACACTATACCTCTCCACTGCTGCGGAATTTGTCAAGCAATACCGCAAGACTGGAAAGCAGGACACGCTCAGGTTAATGGGCTCCGCAGATGCGCCTATTGGTATTATCGACCCTTATGACGTTGGCGTCCTTGGAGCTCGGCTCTTATCCCAAGAAGACCCTTCTATGCATAACCACGCCAAATATGTTTTGAATGGGCCCGAGGACATCACCGGAGCCCAGGTTGTGAAGATGGTTGAGCAGCACATCGGCGCTCAAGTTGAGAGTGTTAGCTATAAGGATCTGTCGTTCGTTGATGACAGGGCCGCGGCGACTCAGGAATCAAAGAACGTTATCTTGTCCATCAAGCACGCCCTTGAGACTGCGTGGGACGGAAAGTGCTCAACGTCTACAACCAGCAAGGAAATACTTGGGCTCGCTGCGCCAACCCGGACGCCTGCTGATGTGTTGAAGACCCTGTTGAAGGTATAAGGGTATCATCTATCGGTCTCGATGGACTCGAAAGCTGTATAATCGCATCATCTGCTTTTTAACCGTTATCTTTTAGCAATGGAGAGGCTACATACCTGGATACTACAGACCTAGACATATGTATAAGAGGCATGCTGGCCATTTTCTCCTCTGTTTACCCAAAACTTTCTCAAGCGAGCCTCGTCCACTGCGCTATCAACGAGGGTCCCTTACCGGGATGTTGGCCGCCCGCCCAAGCCTCCACTGCCTCCAGTGATGTACCCATCCACTTCCGACGACTGTTCTGGGCTGCCACCGTGCGCGATAATGCAAGTTTCACATCACTAGATAATCCTTGCTCTTCCGATTCACCGGCTCTACCCTTAATGTTTCCGCCCTTGAATTTGGTTTGGTAAACGTGCTTAATATTGGCGAAATTGGATTTGCCTCAGTTCTAACCTTGTCCGCTTCCTTGGCCTTGCCTCCTTTAACCTGGCTTGGAAACTCTCGACCTCGCGTCGCTGACTGCTAACTGCAAGCACCTCTGGCCAAAGGCCGTGTTGACCTTTTAGAATGACAGAGGTTGAATTGCCGATCCCTTACTCAACTGGCTAAATCAGGCCAACTACTCCTCAAGCTCTTTAGCCTGCCGTGTAGTGCTCCATGTATCCCTGTGCAGGGAGGCTTACCAGAGCGAGCTTAATGCATATAGGATAAGCGAGACGGTATCTGTTAGCTAGCCAGGGGTGGGAAGCGCGCCTCATTTACGGAAAAGCCACCTACTAATAGGAGTATGCGTCCCGTGGCTAAGCAAGATGAAAGTAATGCGTGTGTCATAGCATACATAATTAGCCGAATATAACTACAGAACCAATGTCCTTTATCTCTGACAATTAAAAGCATTTCTACTTTAACAGACATGGATGACTGGGCGAGGCGGACTTCGGGGAAAGGGACTCCGGGTGCGAGGCGCCTGATACTAGAGCGGAACGACCCCTTTAATTCGTGTAAACTGGAGGAGGAAAGAAGGGGAGAAAGACTAGCCAAAGATCTTCATCCTATATGTCGTTCCTGACGCCAACCGCGTTGCACGGACTAAACATGGCATACCCTGCCGCCTCTCTAGTCGGCGATATAGCAATACTTGACCGAAGGTAGAGGTATGTTTCACTAGCCATACCCGGCCTCCTAACCTCTGAGGGCCAGAGAACATTATAACGTTATCTACTTCGTAAAGACTGGGTTTCACGTCAGCAAGAGCTCCACCTCTTCCACAGCCGCCCGACGCCACGCCGGTTTCCAGACCCTGCCCAACGCCTTCCGGTATGCCATCCCCCTTCGCACCTTCCAATCCACAACACATTCGCTATCTCATAAACCTCAAGCCCTTCCAGCTCTGTCCTCTGCCCGACTTCTCGGAACATATACGGCGCATACGCCGTCTTCTTCAGGTACAAAGCTGCTTCGGAGATGGCAATAACCTCGCATGGCTCATCCGCAGCTGGCACACTGGTTCCTTTCTCGAGGTTTAGCTTAATGCGTCCACCCCACCTCCCGTCGTCCATCATGATGTCGACTTCGGGCGTCGCGCCGCACTCGCGCAGTGTCGCTGACAACTCACTCCGTGCAGTGGTGTCGATGGCGAGTTGCACGCGCCGCAAGCATACCGCGGCACCGGAGGTAAGGGTGATATGCTCTCTCGTCGATGTCGCGGTAGCGTACCGACGGCGGGATCGGGGTACGCGAAGCGCGGGTGGGGGATAATGGGTGCGTGGCTCGAGTGCTGGTAGTAGAACTCCCCCTCGGCGCTGTCAAAATACTTGGTCCAACCCTCGGGGATGGGTACCGGCGGGCTCTGATGAGTGCAGAAGTGGGTACGCACGGCGTGGTATGAATTTCGATATCGATCCAGGCGCCCGACGAGACAAGGCGCTTCTGCCAGGCAACCAGGGGCGCGACAAGGAGGGGCACGCGAGGGAAGAGGTAGTCTTCAGCAGGACCCCAGAAATCGAACAGCAGGTTTCCCGTCCAGGGAATCCAGGACCAAGTGGGGAAGTTAGGGGTTCCACCAGCAAAGGGTGAGGTGCCGGGATCGCAGCGCAGGCTGGCGCCGGTGCGGCGGGTTCTCCAAAGGAGGCCGATGTTAAACGTGAACTCGGCAATGCCGTACAGCAAGCCTCCCGGGAACCACTGACTCATAGGCGTTATGATCCCCGAGAAAGCGTTTATGGTGTCCGAAGAGTAAGAGAGATCACGCCTTCCGTATTCCTCGGCAAGGCGACTGTAGGCACTGATGCACGGCCAGGTTACGGCGCCAAGCTTATTGTCATTGATTTTGTCTGCCGGGGCCGGCCGGCCATCCAGGTCGCTGGCGAACTCGACATCCTCGGTCCACTGGTCTCCGAAGCAGGCCCAGGTAGCGAGCTTGCCCATCACCAGGATCCTTCTAGAGAAGACTAGCTCTTGCAGGGTCCAGCCTCGAGTATTCCACTTGATGTCTGAAATACCAAGAGCGTTGAGGCCTACGGCGGGTCGGCTCGTAGCTGATATCAAGGGTCTCGACGGCAATGTGACGATCTCTTGCGGCTTATATGGACAATCTGTGGGTCCCACCCGATATATTCCCGCATTCGCATGTTCCGCCGACAAGACAGCGATCGTGAAATATGCGTGCCCGTACACGGCTGCCATCGCACGCAGCTGCTCCCCCCTGGACTCGGGATCGTCCTGGACAATGCAAACGCTGTCCACCCAAAGATAGCGGATGCCCAGACGCGAACAGAGGGTCACAGCATCCTGGATCGTCCGCGGGAGCTCATATTGTGCTGAGGAGAAAGCGCCTGGCTGCCTCAAGTCGGCGATGTTGAATTTCAAGGCGCGCAAGACTGCTAACGTGCCCCAGACGTAGCTCAGAGCCGCGTAGCGCACAGTGCTCTTGGGCGACGCAAAGCATAGGTTCTCAACGTTGATAAAGCTGAGCTCCGCCGGAGGCAGGAGATGCATGTCGTACTTCCGGTCGCACGTGTGGTCGTGGGCGGCGTCGCAGCGGCGCACCCACTCTCTGATGAGCTCGACGTTGACAAATCCGGCGTCGCATTGCCGGCCACGCTCCTCCCCTGCGACTACGCGTTCGGCGGAGAAACAATGGGTGGAACACAGTTTGTGAATGTTAGCCAGCCGCGAGGGGAAATCGGTGCTCTGCACGCCGTCGAGGTTACCCAAGAGGATAATCAGGCGGGGCTGCGCGCTTTTCAAGTACGCCGTGACGGCGCACACATCGCCGCCGTGTTTCTCCCGTATGTGGATGGCATGCATGGACTCGAAGATAGAGCGACATCCATCACACCGGCGGGCCGCGATTCGAGGTCAAGGGCCGTGCCTGAGAAGGAATCGTAGGGCCCATCAAAAGGCTCCCTGCCGTGTGTTACGTGGTTGATTTCGTGCAGGGTCAGGCACATGGCAAGCTGGCGACATGTTGAACAGGCCATGCTACATCCAGAAGAAGAATTAGCGGACAAGCACAGAGCACTAAGTAGGAGGTCTAGGTGCACAGCACTGGCGCCTGAATCAATGAGGCTGTCTCAGATATAAAGGATGTTGCCCGTAGTGTTTGAGAACCCTTCGGAGGTATCAATTAAGCGGGGTATAGTCGCTCTATATTAATAAATTCACCCCGCCCCCTTTTTAATACTAAGCAGGCGGTTCTACAATACATATTATCAAGGTCAATTATATCTACCGCATAGTTATTTACTTGGGAACTTATTACCTCCGTCCACTGAAATAGATGCCCGTGGATATGCTGCAATCTATTTTACTGAGGTGGTCGGTGGAATGGATTGCGTTCGTTTTAACTATACTTGAGACACATCTTGTCATAAGTGATTAGAGCTGTGGGTTACCAAGGATGCCTATCTACGCACTGATAACACATCGCCCGCCATGCGGCAGAACCGTCGGGATTGTTTCTCATATCTCTTCCAGAATATCTTTATCAGGCTTTAGGAAGCTGAACTTTTTCATCAGTAGGTGCCGTTGAAGCTCACCGCCAACCTCCTCATGGTTGGATTCGGGGTCATCACGCTCTTCGAAGAAGGATCCCACGGGAGTCTTCTTCGGCTTAGCTCCAGGTCGAGAACGGAACGGTAAAGCTGTAGATACCCCTGTGATTTCGGCAAGGTTTTGATTAACGTATTGTTGTTGCCAATATTCAGTGACCTGCTTTTCAACCATGCGAACCAATACGAGGAACTCGCTTTCGAGAGGCTTAAGGCCCTTCCTAGGATGAAGGGCGAAGAATGCTCAATATAAGATGACATCATTAAAGAGTTACACGGTGTTTTTACAGCTTCAGAAAAGCACGCTTAAGGTCATTACGAATATCCTTAAGATGCAGTTCGGTTAACTTTACCATAAGCTGGTGATGGTAAAGATACTTAAGTTTTTCCGATAATATATTTTGAAACTTGTACCCTAAGTATTACTATTTTTAATAATAGTCTTGTCCTTATATTTTCGCCGCTGCACCTACTTAAATTTCATTATCATTTTTAAGTTTGGTAATAGTACGGACATAAATTTTATGGGTTGATAGTGGATTCGTTTTAATTCGTCGAAATTTGTCAGCTAGCAGGGGGTGCTTAGCGCACCCCATATACGGAAAGGTCACCTACTGATCAGCACATATATGTTCTGTCAGATATAGGGGACATCAGTTGTGTTGTTCTATTCGGCTAGTTGCGTGTGCTGTCGCACCGCGTACTGCTCTTGAAGTAATCTAACAACGGAACATATATCATCCGATCAGAGGGAGCCTTTCCGTATATGG
>QJNU01000921.1:0-23003 GCA_004154915.1 Monosporascus ibericus
CCCCCCTACCCTCCTGAACCCCCTTGAGGAGAGCAACTGGGGCTAAGCGACATCGAGTGAAGCAACCAGCAGGAGGCCATTGTTCCCAAGACTACTTAGGCATTATAAGGATAAAGAAACGACTTTTATAGCTTACCAGAGAGTCCCATCCACGTCGAAGACTATTCCTTGTAATTTAGGCAAACCGCCATCCTGTCCTTGCGGTATCTCCCGTAGGGGAGCAAACCTCCTTGGAGTAGCTCGGGTCATGGTAGACAGGAGCCGGCGCATCAAATTTCGGAATCTGCGTGCATCCGTGGAAATGCCCGGTTATCGAGAATGTTATTAACCGGATCAGGAGTAAGGAAACCTAAAGGCGAAGTCGTGATGTTTTCCGTGATCTCGAGTGACTGAAATGGTACATCTGTAGCTAGTCGTTGAGCCACGCTGGCACTGGTACAGTATATACATTTAACCACAACTGATCATCGGGGCCCCCCTGATTAGGTACCTCCTATAATATTTGTGGTACGTACCCGACATCCCGACCCCACATGCCTGTCGCGCTACTGTCGGTAGTCTGGACCGCCCTCTGTAGGTAACCTGTATGTAACTTCTAACCTAAAGTTGGAGGGAGGTACCACGGAAGGCCAGAGTTCATTCATTGCCTGCCCCAGTGATGATCGCTGACGTTTCTGGACACACTTGTCATCCCGCCATCTGATCTTAACCCACGCACGTAACCTGACCTTAGTGGGCTCTTCCGGAACTCTCTCCAAGCGCATTATCGACAGACCTGTTCTTGACCGCTCAGTATCCTACTTCCTTCTATAGCACTATAGGAGACACACACAATGGCCGACGAAGAGAAAGCCAGGGCCGAGAAGGTCGCAGCGGCCAAGAAGAAGGTGCGCGCAACCTACTTTGCTGTCGCAACTGAAAGCTAACGTCCGCCCCAGTACGAGCAAATGAAGAAGAAGAACAAGAAGGCCGGCGGAGCTGCGAAGAAGGAAACCAAGAAGGAAACCGAGGAAGAGCAGACGGAATCCAAGCAGGAACCCGAGGAGCCCGCGCCAGCGCCTGAAGAAGAAGAGGACAAGCTTGTCGAGGAGCCGGCAGAGAACCCGCTATCGCCAACCCAAACGTCCCCGCCGTCTCTGTCGCAGCAGTCGAAACTCCGCTCCTCGTCCTTCCGACAGGGCCCGGTCTCACCAACTGGGTTCGCGCTTAACTCCGAGGGCGAGACGGCGCCCGAGATCTACCGCAAGCAGGTGGCGCGCATCGAGGATTTGGAGAAGGAAAATAAGCGGCTTGCGAAAGAGGCGGCCGATGCTGAGAAACAATGGTGGAAGGCCGAGGAAGAACTTGCCGAGCTACGAGAGGCCGATGTAGATGGCAAGAAAAACAATGGATCGGATAGCGAGGTCGAGAAGCTGGTATGCAGGACCAACTCTCGGTATTCTACACCTTCTGCTACTGACATTCAGCTCACAGAAATCCGAACTGGCAGCCTTGCAGCGCCAGAACGCACAGCTCCAGTCAGTCGCTTCCAGACGCCATGGCCCTTCAGCCTCGATATCCCAGAGTTCACCGCCAGCGGGGGAGTTGCAGGCGCAGCTTGCTTCGAAATCAGCTACGATCGAGACTATGGAACTAGAGATCTCGCGCCTGCGTGCTCATGCTGAAAGGCAAGCGTCAGCAGGGGGCACGGATAAAGAGCAGATCATGGCCTTGGAAGAGAAACTAGCACGGGCCGAACAAGCCGCAATGAAAGCGCAGCGCGAGCTCGGCGACCTAAAGCGCAACCTGGAGCGCACCACGGAGCGGGCCGTCAAGGAGGGCAGCGCGCGCACGAGTGCCGAGACGAAAGCACGTACCCTGGAGCAGGAGGCAGAGGGCCTGCGCGCCGAGAAGGCGGAGCTGGAGAAGAAGGTCGAGGCCCTGGACAAGAAGGTCGCGGCGCTGGGCACGCTGCACAAGGAGCACGACAGCCGCATGCAGGCCCTGCGGAAGGAGAAGGAGCGGGCGGAGCAGGAGGCGCGGGAGGCAAGGTCGGCCGTCGAGAGGCTCGAGGCCGAGAACGCGCGTCTCCGCAAGAAGGACGCAGCCGAGGGCGGCGGCGACGACGACGGCGTCGACGAGCTCGAGGACGAGGAGCGCGCGCGCATGAGCAAGAAGATCCGCGACCTCGAGGCCGAGGTCTACGACCTGCGCCGCGGCATCTGGCACCAGCGGCGCAAGGACATGGAGTTTGGCGGCGACGAGGGGGGCGGCCTCGCCAGCCCCAGCGGCGCTTCCGGAGGCTTCACCAACATCGACCTCGGCGGCGGCCTGACGTCACCGCACCCGGGCCGCAAGGCGAGCCACAGCAAGGCGGGCGGCGGCGGCATCGGCGGTTTCTTCGCCGGCGGCATCAATGCGCTCACCGGCTCCGCGGCTGCTGATGAGGGTGACGAGCCCCTCCTCGACGACGACGACGACCTCGACTTCGACGAGGACGCGTTCCGCCGCGCTCAGGAGGAGGACGCGCGACGCCGCCTCGAGCGCGTCAGGGAGATCAAGCGTGGCCTCAAGAACTGGGAAGGTTGGCGCCTCGACCTCGTCGAGACACGCAGGGGCGGCGGCGGCGGGTATGGCGTCGGCGAGGTGTTCGAGGTTTAGAACAAAAGATTTATCTATGTGTTTATGAGTGTTCGTAATAGGGCGTACGTAGTGGGTATCGAGTTCATTGAATCGTGCTCCTCCGGTCGTGTAAGGCTTGGCGGCGTGCTGCTTGACACCGCGTCAGCTCAGTGATGGCTTCGGCTAGAGGCATAGTTCTATTAGTGGTTGTGTGCAGGATGAGTAGACACGAGGCTTGCATTAAAAGCCGGGGAGGACTCCCACAGAACACAAGAAACCACCATCGGGCGAGATTGATCCTATGATTGTTGGCCAAACACGACGTCTGGGTGCCCGTTGTTGACTGCCGGAATGAGTTTTATATACGTATATATGCCTTCTATCAGTCTCGCGCAGGCAGCCCCCCTTATCCTCCGTCCAGCAATCCAACGGCTAGTCGATATCTCCCCGGATATCGTGGACAACAAGCCCCTATCTTTAATGCTAGATTATGCCTTTGCAATGCTCTTCGAGGTCGGCCTCAATCACTACAAGAACAGTCGGGACGTTTCTTCTGTACCTAACCAAGGCTAACTGTAGACCATTATACATATCTACTTGCGGAAATACAACTACGGAATTAGAGATACACTCTCATGCCACCGCTCTTCCGAGCACTGTGTCCGCGCGACCTAACATCCGGGCAACGAAAGGAACAGCGAAGCACCGTGACCTCGTGGGCACCAGCATCAGTATCCTGCAGTGCTGGGTGCGTTATGGCAGTCGTTGGCTGTCTCTCTCTCTCTCTCTCTCAGGCCGTAACCATTGGCGTCCTGACTCGGTATGGGGACTTTCTATGGGTTTGTTACTAGGGAGCCGCTTCGTATCTCGTACCATATGCACGCTCAGGGGCTCGCTCTAATCCATGGACGAAACCAAGCCCATTTCCCCGTAGAGTGCCCGGCGGGGGGGACCATAAGCACCTCGCTATGAAACTGACAGCGACAACAAGCCCCTATTATTGCCGGGGTATCGAAATTTTCAGACCTGCATTATACACGTATACATGACCGGGTGTGCTTCTGAATTCATTCACTTCTCATCTTGTATTCGGCTATTTCAGACCATCCTACTTTCGGCCTCCCCTCTGATCACTAAACTCGTTCGGCCTCCCATAGCTATTACTTTACAGTTTACAAATCTAGATATGGCTAGGGCACACACCCTTTTAGGATAACGGGCATCTATCGCGTACAACAACGGTTTTAGACGCTTCCCCCCCTTACCGAACCACATTGCAATCGAGTAACAGCGCCGTCTTAGGAATGGGCTACGGTAGGTAGACCCGTCTACTGGTCGCCCCTAACCGACATTCGGGTTGAAGAGCATGCGTACTCAGTACGAATAACGATTAAAACGCAGCTTCAGGCTCATTAATAACACAACGCAGAAGTAAAACGGACGTCCTTCGTATCACACAGCTTATTTGGGATTTGGGCGTGGTGGCCGTGTTCACCATCGAGCATTAGAGGCAAAGAGGCATTAACGGCATCTTCCTGGCCACGAAACCGGTCGATCACTTCTCACCGCTAGTCGTAGATGTTTCGCATAACAGCGAACTCCGCATTATCGCCCTCCGCCGCATTTTATGCAGCGCATGCCGCGCCGGTCTGCGAGCGCTCCTCGGCAACGACGTCGCCGGCCACGATCCAGGTGTCCTTGGCTCCGCCGCCCTGCGAGGAGTTCACGACCATGGTGCCCGGCGGCGCAGCGCGCGTGACGGCCACATGCGCGAGCTGCGCCTCGTCCGGCTCGGTGCCCGTGAGGAATACGAAAGCCCGCAGGTCGACGTGCCGGGGGTGGAGGTGGGTGCCATCGTCATCGAAGGTCGGATGCGTCGATAGCGCGATCACCTCCTGGGCCACCCAGGAGCCAGGGTCGGCGGCGATGGCCTTGCGCCGCTCGGCAATCTCGGCTGCGGATGCCGACGGTCCCACCATCACGCCAGTCCCGCCGAACCCGGACACCGGCTTAGTGACCAGCTGTCCGATCCGCTCGAGCACAATCCGCCTTTCCGCGGGATCGCTCGGGCGGTAGGTTGGCACCGACTCTAGCAGGGGGCGCTCGTCGAGATAATACCGGATGAGCTCGGGTACGAACGTGTAGACGGCCTTGTCATCGCCGACGCCATTCCCGGGGGCGTTAATCAGTTTTACGCCGCCCGCAGCGGCGACCTCGAGAATGTCAGCTCCGACCTCCCGACAGTCATCGGCGCGTTCGTCGATGAGCTGGTCATCCAGCCTCACGTAGATCACATCGACCTGACGACTAGTCGGCCGGTGGACAATCCGTGCGCCTGACCGTTCGAGGTCGTTAGCCTGTGCTAGCAGCATCCCGGTGCGCTCTGCTAAGGTCTGCTGTTCAAACCAAGCCTTGTTTGGAGGTCCGTTCGATAAAAGCACAGCGGTGCCATCCGGTCCCAAGCCGGCGAAGACTGTATCCCGTAGTTGGTCTAAGGCTAGACGAGAGTCGAGTAGGCCTGCCGGTCGTGGCAAGTCTGGCACAACCTGGTCTATCATCTCGCGGATGTTAATAGCGTAACCCAGTCCAGAAGGACAACGTAGGTTATCCTCTAGCACTCGCCAGCCGCCGAACTCGTTACGTACAAGGTCAAAGCCCTGGATAGCCGCCCGCAGCGTGCCAGCTGGAAGCCGTGTTGCTTCTGGGCGGAACCCAGGGATACCGGTGACCTGGTCAGCTGGTACAATGCCATCATGGAGAGCCCGCTGCTCACCGTAAACGTCGCGCAGGAATAGCTCGAGCGCCCGTGCACGCTGAGTGAGGCCGACCGCAAGCTTCTGCCATTCATGCTCATGTATGATGCGAGGTAATAAGTCGACTGGATACGGCGTAGCATCGGCACCGGCGCCGAACATGAGCCCATGCTCCTTCTCCCACTTGTCTTTAGCTTTATATAGCGTCCGGAGCTCCTCTGGAGACTGGTTTCGCGCCCACTGAAGGATAGGCCGGTAAGTTGGCTTAGGTTCACCTGTGCGAAGCACGGCCTCGTCGCCGGCACGGACCCGGTACCCGGGGATTGGTCGGGTTTGTGGAGGGGGCCCGGAGGCGGGCGAGTGGGTCTCCTCTATCACTAACTGCATCACATCGTCCAAGTTACCATGCTCCGCAAATGCTGCTCGTTGTCGGTCGGCGGAGTTACCGCGATGGAGTGCCATCTCAGACAGTCGGAACACTTCGTCCCAGTCGCCGAGCACTTCTAACTGCGGACGCCGACGCCGCACTAAGTCGCGGATCACTAAGGCCGCCTCACGTGGCTTCGGGTGCGGAGAGGAATCGAGTAAATTGCCCGACAGTCCACCGCGCGCAGCCTGCCACATGGCAGCGCGGTAGAGGGGAACGGACCACTGCTCGTGGTAGAACCCGGTTTCGATGTCCTGTTCGGCAGCCATCACCATAGCGCGGAACAGACCGGCAATCAACACGACATCGTCAATAATAGGGCAGCTGTCGCATACGCGCAGCTCCACGGTGGGCTCGCTTAATGACGGCCGGACGTCGAAGTACGCCATCTTCTTATCGCCAATAACGCCGGAGGCCACGAGGTCGGCAAGCATCTCGTCGTATTCAGCAGCTGATGTAACTGGTCCGGGCGAGCCTGAGCTCGGCCATCGCGCACCGATTATACTGCGCATCGAGGCGTAGCCTGTGTCGTCGCCGTTCCAGTACGGGGAGGATGCAGAGATTGCGAGCAAGGCGGGCAGGTCAGGCTCTATCTCCTGCGAGATCCGTACCGCAAGGTCGCGGTTGATGACGCCGGCATGGATGTGCAGGCCGCAGATAAGCTGCTCGTCTACTAGAAGACGGTACTGTTCCTGCATACGTGCGAACCGGCCGCTAGCGGTAAGTTCGAAGTCGCTAAAGTCGGATCTTGGGGCAATGCCGACAGCGGCAATGCCGAGGCCCAAGGAAGCGGCAGCTTCGATCACCTGGTGTCGCTTATTGAGCAACTCTTCGCGTAAGTCCGCAAGAGTGTGCACGACATCGGTATTAATTTCGACAGTGGTGCGCTGCAGTTCGGCCTTGAAATTTCTGTCAGGGAGTTGCGCCAGTACTTGGGGCGCTCGAGCGCAGAGTCGCCGTGTCTTCAGGTCAACGAGGTGCAACTCCTCCTCGACACCCAGAGTTAGTGCGGAAGACATTCCTTATGCCGTACTTCCTAGCGGCTCTGGTATAGATCTCCCAGCGGGTTTTCACCTGCTTAGCAAGATAAGATTTCCTCTCGGTAGCTGTCAAGAAATGTAGACTGTCGTGGTTTGGCAGCGCACTGGGCTACGATCGGCCTGTTCGAAGCTCAAGGTTTGTTTGTTACTTTGCTTTTAACAGGAATCCGGATTGCTCTCAAGCCGTCCCAAAGGTATGTGACCTTTTGGTGCTGCGTGGGCTACGACCAGGAGACTGATTTTATAGACACTGGACATGGTGCACGGGGGAACCGGTGATGTCTAATACGTGCTGTAGCCATACGTCACAACTTAATACTGGCCCGGATGTGACCTCCGCTAAATCATCAAAGTTGTTTGCGGCCCTTGGAGACATCCACGCCTTGGCTTGGTTAATTGGGATGGATTGATTTTCAGCTTATCCTACCATCGGTACTGAGAGCCTGCGGTGCACGGCAACCGTAGTGACTAGCTGTAGAACGACGTCATCGTCTGTAACTAGGTATGAAAACACATGTCCCAGAGTTTCTCGACAGCAAGCGGGTCATATGGTACTTCGTATAGAAACCCTTTTTCGTATGGTATAGCCGTATGTGTTGAAGTTTAGGACTGTTATTAGGTCTTACATCGACAGTGTCTTAACCTACATATGTTAAATTAGGTACCGTCATCCCATTCACATCTTGCCACGTTGGTGTAGAAGAGCAATGCCCGATGTGTGTAATGTTCTATGATGTTCAGAATCTCATCTAACAGTCAGAACCAAGCCACTAGGGGTTGATTACTTCTAGGACCGGTAAGGCGAAGGGTAAAAGCCGGCAAGGTAAAAGGCGAGCTCAAGATTGATTCTTGATCGATACCAAATGAATAAAATACCTTTGTTTGCAGGTTGTTGTTCCATGGGCCGCCCGTCAATCTATCAATGGAATGTCCGAAGAGATTCGACTTTGCGCAGATTCGTCTGCTTCTCTGGCATACGACGTCTTCAGCTAATCAGAGACAACTGATAAGCTATATTTAGTGGTGGCTGTGCACGGGGTTGCTGACGCGTAGGGATTCTCCCTGTGCTTAGCGCTTCCGAGGCTGCACCTATGACAGTGAAGCCTACAGCAAGTGCATACAGATGTAGGTACATCTATTTAGACCCGGCCATACGGATTGATGGCAGGAAGTACATACTTGGTGAGGTATTTCGTTATCGACTATGTAGTACCCACTCAAAGCTGAGCCACGTCTTGCACTAATATCTGAAACTAACTACATACAGTATGTCAAGCCACGAGGCAACTGGACATCGTCCACCCTTTCCGTCCCGGCGATCCAGGAATCAGTTGGCGAACCTTCCGCGAAGCATCAATCGTCACCTCCCGCTGAACACCCGCGATATCGGCCATTATTCCGCTTCCTCAATGGGTTATAGTTCATCTTATCGCTTGTCCTTTTGATAAGAGACCCGGAAGAGAGCGCGCATAGTATACCACAAAAGGGAATAATCTGGATTGGTCCTTTGACCGGATCCGACGGCGCCGGGCTCCTGTGTGCAGACCGAAGACCCAGATCTCGCCGCGTCCCTTTCTCGGAACCCCAACCTCATTTCCAGCCTCTACGTGCGCCATAACAGCATCTCAATATGGCCGACGACACCCCTCCCGATAGTATTGATCAGTCCAAGGAGAAGAAGAAGAGCAGGAGACCCGCCAACACAGCCTTTCGCCAACAACGGTTGAAGGCATGGCAACCCATCCTCACCCCCAAGACCGTCATTCCCCTGTTCTTCGCCATCGGCATCATTTGCGCTCCTATCGGCGGACTACTTCTCCTGGCGAGCGCTAGGGTCAAATACCTGTCAATCGACTACACTAACTGCGCTAGAGATGCTCCTACGGAGGAGCTTGGCCCTATGAACACAGATCTTATTGATTTCGCCTTCGATGACACGAACGTCACTGCCAGCTGGCAACGCTTCGAGGGGGTGAACCACACGTACGGTAACTACGTGGTTTCCGGTCTGACGAGGTGTGTCATCAACTTCAAAATTGAAGCAGAAATGAAAGCCCCTGTCCTGTTTTACTACAGCCTGGAGAACTTCTACCAGAACCATCGTCGATATGTGCAGTCCTTCTATGCGGAGCAACTGCGAGGTGATCCGGTAACACCGGCACAGGTTGACAGTTCCAGCTGCGATCCGCTGAAACTCGACGATAATGGGAGGGCATATTATCCCTGCGGCCTGATTGCCAACTCCCTCTTCAATGACACGTTTTCCGATCTTAGACTTCTCAATGTCCCGGTTCCCAATGCACCGCGTCAGGATACGGACGAAAGGGTTTACCCCATGACCAGCAATGGCATCGCCTGGGATTCCGACAAGGAATTATACAAGAAGACGCAGATTACGGACTATGACACAATCGTCCCGCCTATATATTGGCAGGACCGCTACCCCAACGGAAGCTATTCCGAGGAACATCCGCCACCCGACATTGGGGAAGATGAGCACTTCATGGTGTGGATGCGGACCGCAGGCCTACCAGACTTCAGCAAGTTGTACGCGAGGAACGATGAGGACGACATGATTCCGGGTACCTATTCTCTGGAAATTATCGACAGTAAGCAGAACGCCGTATACACTATGCAGGGCCGGGAATATCCATCTAACAAGCATGTTCCAGACTTCCGAACAGATGTGTATGCAGGCAGGAAGAAGATCTTGTTCACCGAGCTCTCTGTCATGGGCGGCCACAACAACTTCCTCGGCATTCTCTGGTTAGTCGTGGGCGGCTTCTGCGTCATCCTGGCCGTCGTCTTCCTCATCACCAACTTCATTAAGCCCCGCAAGCTGGGCGATCACACCTACCTCTCGTGGAACAACGCCCCGACGTCGGCAGCGGTCAAGGGTAAGGGCAAGGCGTCCGGCCCCCCATCGGCCATGGCGACTGGTCGTGATATATAATGCCTCCATGTCGAAGGCAGAGGCGCGGCCGGGCAGCGTGGATCTGGCTCTCGAGCCGGCTGCCGTGTCACCTGGGCCTTGCATGAGGAAAGGAGGGATGCGAAGAGAGAAAGGGATTGGCTCTCGAGCCGGCCGTGTATCGTATGACGGAATGATGGTTGCTTTGATTCGGGGTGTTTTCGTTCCCTTTTCTTATTTAATCCGTCGGTTAGGAGGTCACGAAAGGGAGAGGCCGGATCGAATGACGTCTTCTCCTTGCCTCTACTCCTGTACGCTTGTTTTCTGGAACGTCTTCGTGGTCGACGAAGGCGACGGCTGAAGGTTTGTTTCAACGTCGTCCACAAAGTCAAAGGGGGTTTACGGAGTTGTCGGATCGTGTCGCGCTACTTATTTATCACTGTTGCGTGTGTACACCTGGGTAGCCATAGAATGGTACGTCTTTTTTGAAACAAACTTCCATCTCCGCCATTATGATAACCGCTCTCCTGTGGTTATGTCTCTTTTGAGGCTATTCAGGGCGAATTACTACAGTTGGGAGACAGACCCAAAAGGACAGCCTTTCCGCCAGGAACTCCCGGATATGTATGGTGTGAATCGGCCCCAAGTAAACGTGTAGATAGGCACCTTATGGTAGCGTGCGATGTAGGTAGTCGGTTGAAACACATAAATATACTGAAGCGAGTCATGCGATGCGCCACCAGAGGGAAAGGTTATCTCGTCTTCTCTCGCTGCCGATATCAGCCGTATATGCTGCCGTTATTTAACAGGACATCCCGAGACTGGAAAGAACGAGACAAGCCATGTCGAGCTGCCCCTAGCTGCAGTACCTACCTATCCAGTGCATGCGTGAACCGGATATTTGTTACTATATACTCGCTCGAACTACCTCTAGAGGGCGAGGAACGGGGAGGATATACTACGCGGACGCAAACGGCCCCAAATAGCAGGCAGCAACATATCGGAAACAGCGGGGAGAGGAGGCGTCAGGGAAGCACTGGTAGCTACTTGAGTATCACGGCACCGTAGTATTTCGGAGTTTCGTCGTATTCAGAGAACAAAACTCCTAAGTATGATTATCGCCTAACGCCTCGGAAGAGCTTACTCGTAGTGTCAATGCATTCCAATAATATGGTTGTGGAATCAATTCAGACAGTGATCCCATCCGCCCGTCGTGCCGCCCCTGGAATCCCCTGCCGAGCTGTCCACCTTCCATTATACTCCGACCCCTGCCGGAACCCTTCAAAGGGAGGAGGGCAGTAAATCCAACCCTCATGCCCCGGCCAACTCAGCCCTTTTAACCTATCGTACATACAGATGCCTTTCGTCCCGTCTCCACGTCACTGCCATGTCGAGTGTCATAAAAAGGCGGGACAGAGTCCTCTCAGTATCACTAGTAGGGCCGCCCACTACGGCTCCACCGCCGCCTCCTCCTGGACCTTCGGCTTCTTGGGCTCATCATCGGCGCCCTCCGCCGACTCCTCGGCCTTGCGCTTGCTAGCGCCGTTGGTCGTCTCCGTGCTGGCGGGAGCGACCTCCGCCTCGGGCTTGGATTCCTGCTCCTGCTGCTCCTGCTTGGTCCTCTTGCGCACCAGGCCCGTCAGGTCGGTCGCGTTCTTCTTGGCCTCCTCGACGCGCGCCTTGGCGTCCTCCGACGAGTCGCCGAGCGCCGCGCCCAGGATGCCGCTCACGGGGTCGTTAGCCGCGAGCACGGAATCCACGTCCATGGGCGGTTTCCGGAGTTCGACGAGCTGTGCCGGGGGGAGCCAGTTTGTCAGTACGGGAGATGAGGAATTTAACAGGGGCAGGCGACGAGGCGAGTATAAAGGGAATTAAGGGGCAGCAGAACAGAGTATTTCAGACTCACCCGTTGCTCCATATCGGCGACGAGATCCTTCACCTCGGCAATCTGCTGTCGCGTCACCTCGTTGTCCTCGGGCGCGTGCATCGTCGCGAGCTCCACCTCCTTGTTCTGGAGCTTCAGCTGCGTGCTCTCGATCGCCTTCTCCAGCTCGGCAGCAGCCTCGTCTCTGAGACCCTGGTCAAGCTGCTTAGACCCGCCAGCGGCGGCTTCCTCGCTCGTCGTGGTAATCGATGCGAATTCGAGGGCTAGAGACAGCTTGAAGTGCGCTTCGGCGACGATCTCCGATTCCTTGGGGTAGAGCTCAAGCTTGTAATTCAGAGAAGCGCGACCATCATTGATGGCTTCAGAATACCTGGGACACCGTTAGCTACTGCTACTCAGCAACAGGTGTCTCAGGCCGTATCACTTCTCGTTCTCAAGTGAGATCTCCGCGAGCAGATCATGCGTATCTGCGAGGCGCTCCTTGACATGTTTAGTCGTAGGGCTGTCGGTTCCATTGGCCGTGTCCTTTCCCTTCCCTTCCGCCTCTTGCTCCGCGTTCAATCTCTTCTCGAAGAGCACACGTGCTAGGTCGAGAATCTCAAATGCGACGGCTAGGTCGTCCTCTTCCTCTTCCTCCACCTCACCCTCGGCTTCCTCTTCTTCGTCCGAGTCCACAAAATCCTCATCACCCGTAAATTGGAATAGCGGTTTCTTGGCATCGGACGGTTGAGCCTTGTTCATCTCGCTTTCACCAACCTCCTCGGCGACCTCAGCGGCGCCCTCCTCAACAGCCTTCTCGGCTTCGGCCTTCTCACCGGCAATCGCACTGGCCCTCGAGGACTCTGCCTCCGACTTCTTGGGCTTGGGTTTAGGCTTAGTGGCGCTGCTGGGCTTCTTCTTCTCACCACCTGCAGTTCCCAGGACGTCGCTCTTCGCTTGACCAACTTTGAAAAGGCTGCGACCGTAGAGGAAAAGAATATCGGCGTTCTCGGGGTCCATTTCACCATTCAGCTCGGCCTGCATTTCGCTGGCTTGGGCGTAGACCTCGGCGGCCTCTTCATAGTTCTTTTGAAGGTACAGGGCTGAGGCCTTGGCGGTCAGGTCTGCGAGGGAGACCTTGACGGACTTCTCGCGCTCTTCCTCATCAAGGGGAGGAAGCGAGACGGGGGTCGCGGCACCGGACGCGGTAGCAGATGCGACGGCCGATGGTACCGCGGATAGAACGGGCGCATCGTTGATAGTCGGCTCCGCCATGGTGATTGGTGAGATGGGAGATCAATTGAAGATTATTTGCAGGAAAACACGGTTGTAAAGGTTAAGGCCGATCTGATATGCGATGAGAGTAATTGGCATATGTCGCAGGTGGTCGAGACGCTATGATATCAGAATTGGGGTTGCGCAGTGGCTGATGATTCTACTTTACGTGTTGCGCCCGTTAAGGCATGAAAGTTATTAGTGACGAAATGCGTCAGATGCGACCACGCGATTTGCCCCGAAGTTATGAGTGGAATCACGCGTTACGCACTAGTATGGGAAGGACGACGCAGGTAAATACTGCACTCCGTGCTTGAGGGGCCGATGGAGCTACAGCCAACTAGTCACAGAGCACCTACCTACCTACCTTATCTTATCATATTCATGACCCGTATACTATGTAGGCAGAGTTCCCTCGTACTTATTAGACGACTGCAAATTTTAGTCGGGCAACATCTATGTTTATACGCCTGGTCAATGAAATCTGCATGCTCATCTGGACAAGGAGTAAATATTGATATGGACAGCCGGTTTGCAACCGTTAGCGGACCAAATTTCTGCTGGGCCGACTTCAATTGGTTCATATGTCTTCCGCTGCTGGTCGGTTGCTCCAGCTAATACCTCGCAACTATTTGTCCTAGATGGATTATATCTGAAAAGAAGTCGGAATACTTTCTCTGCGCTTGAAGTGCTGTCGTTGACTTAATAGAGGGACTATGTCAACTAAATACGCAGAGCCTAGCAATGTCATGGCGTCTCAAACTCTAAACGGTATTCCATGCCTACTTTGATATTATGTCCCCGAACCGCCAGTAGAGAACAGCCATAGCTGGCAGGTGCATTTCTGATACCTCCTTTTCTTTCTTTTTTTTCTCTCTCTTTTTCTCTTTTTCTCTCTCTTTTTTCTCTTTTTCTTTCTCTTTTTTCCCTCTTTTTTTATTAAAAAAAAGGGAAAAGGTAGACATTGGCCGCCAATAAATAGAGCAACGACGGAAACAATGTGCTTCCATTTCCATATATAGGTAACGAATGCTGCTGCAACCGCTCCGGTTACGGCTGTGCTCTATTGGCAATCGGGGACATAATGCTCCCCAGCACTGGCTTGGCGAACGGGTCATCCGTTTTATCCTAAGTTTTAGCTTCGCGTGCTTGCGCCTCGGTTACTCGGAAGCTACACTGAACAAGACGAACGACTATCCGTGTCGGCCGCGAGACTTACATATAAAAAAGTGCCAAGCACCGCAGGTCTTATACTTACTGGGACGGGTAGTTGTTCGTATCCATCAGAATGGCGTGTCAAGCGGGTCCCTGATCATGTCGCCAAGGCGGGCGGCCATGTCGCTAGGAAATTTTTCGTAACTCGCTTATATTATCAACCTTGGGGGGGCCTATGTGTGGATCGACATGGACGAACTGCATGTTCAACAAGGGCCCCGAGTTCCACCAGCCTTGCGAGCTGTGCTTCGTCGAACTAAAACCTCTCTTCGTATATGTATGTAATCCTACGACAAAAGGATCTTCCTTTATCCTAGTTCCTTAATCAAGACAATGCCTTCTCGATCTTAGCAAATCCGGCAGGCGATACAGAGTAGACCGCTCAGATCTCTGGGGCCGTTTCAGAGCAAGTACCTGTCTCACATTGCACCGCCGGGCTCTGAAGTGATAGATATCCGATCTGCCCGCCCCTCTTTGATGATGACAGCTTGCCTGCATATCCGGATACGAACCACCAGAGTCCCTCCCTGGACCCTACGTAGAAATGAGGATCTGTAACGAATGTTTTGCGTCTATACTTACTTCGTACAGTACTACTGCGACACTCGATACTTCGGATCCGGTCTGTCCGACCCAGTTTGAGAATCATCATATGCCACAATTGCTCCCACTTTCCACACAAGTTGTTGTGGCGACGGCCGAAAGCGCCAGCCAGGGTGCGCCCGCATCTGATGATTTAGAACATCAGCATCCATCTAGCGTTTGAGGTACGCCAGTAGCGTCGACAGGGATATTTTGAAGCATCTAGTTGAGTCAGGCCTCGATCGTATCAAGGGCTACCCGAGAGATTGGTGTCTGACCGTGTGCAATGTCGGACCCAAGACAGCAATTTTTCCTTTTTCTGCACCTCAAGTGATTAATTGAGAAGTACATTTTCCCCGAGACGCTTGAGGACTTGATCAGTGCCCGATTGTCGTCGTTCCTGCTCTTTCTCCTCAGTAATAGTGGTATACATATATATATATCTATCCACGGGTTATGGGCGGCCGTATTAAGCTAGGATATTAACAGGTATAAAAGTTATAGTATATAAGATCATATTCTCCGGTTCCCGACAAAACGTCCTCTTAGACGTTTTTATCCTATGGTTTATTCTTAGGTTAATTATAGACCCACATGCCCCAGTACCGCTGACGTTGTAGCACGGCGTACGCAATCGTCTACCTTACCTTTTTAGCACAGAATACCAACTAGATAGTAAGCCAGAATGTGATAGTACTTGCTTGCGTCCCGTCCGCCCTCAGAGTTCTGTCATCTTCTACGACCTCCTTTCAGGTTGCTGTGACTCCTTGTCTGTTGCTTATTCTCACATTCCAATCCGGTGTCCCGCTGGTTGTATCTCAGGCGCAATCCAGAAGATCAACTTTCGTGGTTTGTCTGTCACGTTTTCGTAATCCGATCTCACCTCGCACCATAAATGCCATGTTTCCCGACAGCCGTTCAGCTTGAGCAACGCCCGTTCTCCTGATGTCCTCCCAATCGTCTAGCCACCACCAAAGAGGCCATACACTCCATTCCCCGGGCGTAGCGGATCGATCACCATGATCCTAACCCCGCAAACCCGTCGCCTCCGTCTGTTCGGCGCCATCGCGGCATTGGCTGTTGTCGCGGCTTACATCCACATTCTCCCGCGATGGGGGGGCTCGCCGTACGGTTATGCGCGCGGCTACTACGAGGGCGTCGCCAGCTACTTCCATGGTCCCAATTCTGTTTACAATAATACCTTGTATACCGAAGGGATGGAAGGGGTAGTGGATCAGTACTATAACTCCAGTAATCCATGCGCGGATTTTCCTGATACCGACGGGATCCTGCTGGTGATGAAGACTGGAGCCACGGAAGCATTCGACAGAGTGCCCACACAGCTCCTGACCACCATGCGCTGTCTTCCGGACTTTCTCCTCTTCTCCGATATGGTATGGCCCTATCAATAGGCTTTGACGTCGGGTGAGGTGCCCTCGCGAGGCTAATATTTGTCCAGGAGCAGCAAATAGGCTCGTATCACGTCTATGACGCCCTTGCCGAATTTGAGGAATCAGCGAAAGCCCACAACTCCGACTTTGATCTCTATCGCGACCAAAAGGAGTGTCCCGTGTCGCAGAAATCTTGCATCGATGCCAGATCCGATAATACTCAGAAGGCCTGGAATCTGGACAGGTATAAATTCCTCCCCATGATGGAGCAGACCTGGAGGATGCGCCCCGGTCGCGACTGGTATATATTCACCGAGGCCGACACGTACGTCTTCTGGGCCAATATGGTTCAATGGTTGAGGAAACACTCGGGTATCAATCCGCGCGAGAGGGTCTACCTGGGGAGTCGAAGCTTTATAGGGGGCACCCCTTTTGCGCACGGAGGCTCGGGATACGTCATTAGCGGAAGTTTACTGAAGCACCTAATCGAGTATCATCCCGGTGTGGTAGAACAGTACAACATCAAGGGCGCTAACGAATGTTGCGGCGACCTCATGTTGGCTCAGGCGCTCGAAGAATACGAACATGTGAAGATCCGCCAGTCTTGGCCCTTATTCAACGGCGAGAAGCCGAGCACACTGCCGTACGGGCCCGGCCACTGGTGCGAGCCCATTCTGACGATGCATCATATGAACGCCGAAGAGATTAGCAGCGTCTGGCAGTTTGAACAAACTCGCAAGACAGATGTGAGTACACCTTGCCGGACCGTTTTGCCCGAGGACGGCCCTTTTAGCTTATGATTTACTCGGGTCACGTCTTGTAAACATTATTTCTGGAATTCCGCTATCGTGTTCTACTCAGCGCGCCTCTTGAGGTATTGGAACTAAGTTTAGAGCTAACTCACTTTGAAAGCGACCGCTCATGATCAGGGATCTATATTATGCTTTCATGGCCCCGAAGATGCAAATTCAGCGCTCCGATTGGGACAATCTTTCCGACGATGTGTGCTACCTCAACCCTGATCCCGAAGCGCAACAACGCGCAGAGGGCTTTGAGCGTGACCGCCAAAAGAAGGAAAGCGAGATGAGCGATATCGAGAAGGACGCCTGGAAGTCATGGGAAAACTGCGCCAAGGTGTGCGAGTCAGAGATTCCGGAAGACGACGAACTCGAGTTGGGGATGCTGGGACGCAGTGATGATGACGACCCCGCCAAGGCTAGCGACACTAACGCCGCCGAGGACACGTCTCCGAGCGACCGTTCCGCTCGAGAAGCCCGGAAGAAAACCATGGACGAGAGGAAGAAGAATCGGGAGTGTTTCCAGTATCGGTGGCACAAGGAGGTCTGTTGCACCTCCAAGAGCTTCAAGCTCGGCGCCCCGAAGTCGAAACCGGAATCAGACTATAAGAAGCACAGGTGGATGAGCGGCTGGCACCTCAAGGGCATCAACGACTGGATAGACGTGATGGGCGATTGCAAGACCCCTGCTTGGAAGCAACCCGAGCGGTAGAACGAACCTCGCATTTGACGATTGTCCAGAATATCCACATGGAAGAAGTGCATCTCTGTACCATTACGGACTCGACCGGAGATCGAGGCATGAATTACGACGACAGAACTCGGCAAAAGTATTGGCCAATAATAGAAGGAGGCGGTGGGTTCGGCGTTTTGCGGAATTAAACAGTGTCTGTTATCATTGCCATATAGACAAAACTTTCATCCCTAGCTGGGCGGACGCTGAGATGCATCTGTCCACTATACGTGGCTGATGGTTGGCAAGGACTGAATTATGCGCGGCTCGCAGCACTGAATGGCTTGTTGCCTTTGGGACTTCGGGACTCCCCTAGAACCTGTATCCCTTCGGACGTCGGCATCTAGTCGGTGTATGAGTAGGAGAGCTGGCCACATAGGGGCGGCTTGACGATCGCGGACAAGGAGGTTTCAGGCGATCACTTTTCCTTTCCTCATGTTCGGGGAACCGAGACAAGAGTACTCCGGTAGCTAGCCACCCTCATCCCTTGTACCGTAGCAGGCCTTGGCCAAATAGTCGGGCCACCCCTTAAGATACCCAGGAGTTGATTATAAAATTGGATGATTCATGCCCGACGGACGATAATAGGCAGTCGTTTAATCTAAAGCAGTAGAAGCCTCTGGTTATTCAATTCTTCTTACCTGTGGTCTCTGTAAGCATATAGAGATAACAACAGCGACGGGATATACCTAGGCGGTTAAGGCGTGGGTCCAGCTATTGCGGTCAGACCCTGCGCATGTAGATGTAGTCCTAACTGACTTAAGCACCGATGTATATTTGGTCAGGCTGGATACCCTAGTGGAAGACAGTACTACCCTCGTCCCGTGAGCATCGAGTTCCCGAGGCGGGCAGCCGTTCGACTGCCCTCCGTTCTTCGCCTCCCTCTGCCCTGCTTATGGGTCCCGCCGTCTGCGACAAGGCGCGGCGGCAGGTTCCCTCGACGCCCCTCTCAAGAAGTCACTCGTGAGCAACCATCGATTGCGGCGCGAGCAATGTCTCATTGCAGCAGACGGGTTTCACCCACGCCCAGAATACAGGTTTTCTCTCAGAGTAGAGAAATGCAGTGAGTGCGAGGCTGGCGAGGGCCCCTGAGCACTTACCTATAGCAGGTGTCAGGTGGAGTCCGCGCCCGATGTAGAGCAGCCGTTAATACTAAGTAGTTAGCTTTGCGTTGATATATGCAGTGGATCTGGCTGCGTAAGCAGCATGTGAAGATATAAAGGCCATTCTCGGAATAAAGTCAAAGGGAATTCATCACTTGCGTGTCAAGGAGCTTCCACAAACGCCGAGATTCAGCTCGGCTCCTGGTGTGTAAGCACGGTCAACCCAGCTGGGTCCCGGCGTCCCCGGTAGGCAGACACGTCAAGGACGGGGCAGCAGGGCCCAAAACATTTCGGGTACAGGCCCGTTGTTGGCCTCTTTCCCTTAAGAAAAGGGGGGTTTTCGACGAATAACCCAGCAGAATGCCATGGCTCTTGGCGCGATGAGGTCTAGAAACCGAGGTTCTTCAGGGGACATTAAGGTTGGGTGGGAAAATACGCTAAGCCCTCCCTTATGCTATATTGCAAGTACAGGCACATATATCATATAGTCGTAATTATAATCATGTCACGTACTTTCTCCAATATCGAACTACAAGATTAACGATGTCCGGCTTCGCCTTCCTGTTGCAACACGGTGCTCATGCGCGGCCCTATTCACCCGGTTTATAGAAACAGCCAGCCTCACGGGGCTACAAATAACCATTCCAGGAAGACTGGAACACGATAGCAATGAAGAGACTGACATCGTCCAAGGGAGGAGCCAATGGTGTACCATCGGACATCCTGAAGAAAGGGGCCCGTAGAAGTGAACTAACCGCATACCCCGGCTAACGCGATTCAGGCCCTGCAAATTGCAAAAGGGGTCAGCACATTGAGTTGATGAGGACTTCCCCCACAATTTTGAGCCTAAGACCTCTTCTCCCTTGCATACCTGCGCCTGATCAGAGCCCATTCGGACGGACCTGCGCATAGAAGTCCACAGGCCGCACGTTGAACCACCCATCGCGCTTGAGCTGGTAAGCGGAGTCCACCTTCTCGAAGCCGACCTCCCTCAGAAGCAGCGCCAGGACGATGAAGGCTGGACTGCAAGACCCAGTGCCTCCCTACGCACTCGCAGTTCCCGTTACCGAATACAGCCTCGCGGCCTCTCGAAGCCCTCACCGGTCATGCGGTCCGGGTCGAAAGCCAAGGGGTCCGCGAACAGGGCTGGCTCGCGGTTCACGCCCGCCAGCACCACGATCACAGCCTGGTCGCGCGCTACGGCGTACTTGCCGCCGCCCAGCAGCACGGGGCCCGCGTCTTCACCGCCACCACCCGCACGTGGCACCGGCTCGACGTTTGAACCCGGGCGCCGCGAACGAGAGCCGCAGGGACTTGCGGAGCGCGCCGTCGGCGTGGTGAGGTGCGATAGGTGCTCGTACGTTGGAGGACTGCCGTCCCCGCCGACCACCACGTCACGGCGGAGTTGAGGCGCGATGATAACAGTGCGCGACACCCCAGCACTCCTGGCCGAACGTCGCGAAGATGGAGTCGCTCACCCCGTACCGGATCTCGATGATTCCCCTCCCCCTAACTAACTTGCGGAAGCGCTTCTCGTCGCATAGTTCCTTGGCTAGGGCGCCCCCTTCCACGAAGGTGACCGTCTTTCGTACCAGTTGATCTGGAAGATCTCCCCTAGCGGAGGTCATAAGTGACAGCTTTGTCTCGGTCTTGTTACAAAACCGCCGCTGGCGTCCGACACATATATTACCATAATTCTTGGCCAGTGTCCTCAGAGACTCCCAAGTGTTGCTGGGTTTATGTCGAAGATAATTTCCAGGACGGGCACACCGGGAGGCTGAGGCATTGGTGTCGTCATTGTTGATTTTTGAAAAACTTACCTTAAGGAAAGGGTTTTGCATACAAGCTACCGAGCATACAGGTGTGGTGACTATTATCTAGGAGTTCTCGCATGAAGTAAGTCCTAGAGCGGTTTTTCGAGGTTAATAATTTGATCGATGGCTTGGTTAGCGGCTAACTCCTCACCTCCAGACTGAGGGGAAGCCTAATTACAGAGTGTTGCATTTCCCAAAAGTTGCCCTCACCAACCCCAGTTGCTTACCTAACTCATCATCGCTTCTACTCAGGCGCTACTCAGGAATTGCTCAGGTATTACTCTGGATACCTCAGGGAGGCGATCAAAATTGGTTTAGATAACGAGGCAGTGCTAAGTCACAAAGCCGATGTCCATCTTACGTTCTCCGGTGGAACCCTGAATCGGCTTGTTAGGTTGTACAAGCGGTTTTCGTCGATGTGTCGGGGTAGATGGGCAGTTTTTTGCGAGTTTTGCCAACTTATCGCTTAGGTCCGTAAACCAGCTTAATACGTTATCTTGATTTGCATCGTTCGGTTATCCGCGCCATCTTTCTTTAAAGAGTAAATTGCTCCCTTTTAAACAGTTTTTAAAAACGGCTTCGGATATTGCCTCTAGATTTGTTACGGCTTCAAAAAATGTTTCGCGGAACCGAGGAAGCCCGACATATAGTGGACCAAGTTCCGACCTAAGGATTTTGTCCATATTTTGGCGGTATTCGGACGAGTTCGCAAAGTTGTTCGTGGTATGCAGTTATGGGGTTTATGTAACGAACCTGTCATACATCCACCTGGAAGTATGAGCAGTACTGTCATTTCGAATCAGAGTGTCGGGGCCCCACTTAGCATCTGAATCACACACCTTTTTTTGTATGGCCCCCTTCATAACGCGTGTAGTTTTTTAACAGCAACACAATAATAATAATAACAGCAACTGAAGCCTTCCGCATGGATAATTCTTTCGATCCACGATATTTTAGGGTGGTGGAAACGTCCATTATTATTAACCCTAAAGCGAAACACGGAAAACGCCTTATTACGCTGCAAAGGTATAACCTGTTAGCTTTGATTTCCGAAAGCGATTATATTAGCGAAAAACTTTCGACCTTATTCGATGTTAATATACGTACGATCAAGCGATATCGCGCCTAATATAGGGCAACTGGGCGATTCCTTATTAGCGGAATGGATTATTACCATAAGGGAGCCTTGAGGTTGTTCCCTTGGGCGCTTGACGTACGTATTATATTCTATTACGCGTTGTTCCGTTACGCGTTATTCCGTTGCGCGCTATTTCGTTGCGCGTTACTCCGTTACGCGTTGGTCCGTTACGCGTTACCTTAATTAATTAACGTTAATTATATAAAAGTTGTTAAAGGACTTAACTTATAAGCTCGACCTGTATTTCGACGAAATGTAATAGTTCTTCGCCGATCACTGCGATATATACGTAGCCATTTTTACGATTTCGGAGCACTTAAAGGCCGTCGATTGGGGTAATAAGAAGCTGAAGATTAAAGCTGCGCAGGCGGATTCGGGGTAGCGGACGTGGTATCTCCATGCCGTTGTTGAATATACTTTTAATATGTTTGTCTTTGTAGACGAATTAGGTGTTAATAAACGTAATACTAACCGTTACTACGGTTGGGCATTTAAAAGCTTTATTTTTTTCGTACGGCAGGTTTTAAAGCGAAGCCGTCGCTTTAATATACTGCCGACGATCATTATTAACGGGCCGTTAGATACTTTCGTATACTAAAGGTTTATTAACCGTAAGGATTTTATTTTATGGTTAAAGGAAAGGGTGTTGCCGTTAATAAACCCGTTCCTTAAGTTACGCTTTATATTAATAATGGATAACGTTAATTTCTATTACTTAGACGAGATATATACGATATACGAGAAAGCTAAGGTAAAGTTATAATATCTCCTTTTATATTTACCTGATTTTAACTTTATTAAAGCGTTTTTCGGTAACCTTAAGGCTTATATCCGTCGCCACGCTAGATATACACTTAACGATTTTCTTAACGACAAATAATTCGGGTAATTTTTCGTAAATTATTACGAACGGGTTAGGTAACGGACGTAGGTAATTAAAGGCCAATTTAAGACCGCGTGGGTAAGCTGAGATTTGATCGATTAATGTATATATACAGTAAGAAAGCAATATGTTAAATTATTGCTAAAGTTTTTCCCGTATTAAATATCCATATTTTTTCAAACTTTTTTTTGGTGGTATTATTTTAGGGTATTAGTTATGCCGTTTGTCGTATTCTTTTTTATCCTAATCACCCGTAATTTTAAGGCGGTAGCAACGACGAACTTCGGATAATTGCTTTATTACGTATGTAGGCGTTAAAGAAAGGTTAGGGCTCGGGGGGACCTATAGGAAGGTTAAATTATTAGCAAAACGTTAATACATAAAAAGTACGGATGTTAATGTGCGTTACAAAATTGTTGTTACTTTTTGTTAGGCAATAAAAATTTTCAAACCGGGCTGTTTTTTTAGCGTTTTGC